>PVIR01019997.1:0-31209 GCA_004026965.1 Petromus typicus
GCTATTTTCATGTATTTACATAAGATTATGTATACAGTACCATTTTCCACAAAACCCTTCCATAGCATATTTTTTTCTTGTAATTAAAACAGTAGGAATTAATGACAGGATGGGAGATGCTTGCTGTTTTCTAATAATGAATTGCACCATTTGGGAAAAAATGTTTATACAGTGATTATTTCAGACTGAGCTAAGTCTTGTCATAAAAGATAAAAGTATTAAATTTTCAGTAGATGTTTTTAAAAATGAAATTGAATAGTGTGAAGTCATACAAAGGTAGTAAAACTTTGCCAAACATCATCATACTTGTAAAGAAGTTATGATTCAAATAAACTCACTTTGACAGCAAAATATACCTGCTGGTATCTGAAACCCAAGGTCACTGGTTTCATTAAATCCATTTATTCAGTTCCATGACTTGTGTGTTGCTTCACTGAACTACTCTTTCAGTGCTCAAGAGAAGCTTTCTCCAAGGTAAGAACTTTTAGCTAAATTACTGACTTTCAGCTTTTGATAAAAGGCTTAAAATAGTTTTAAAAATAATGATTTGGGGAAACTTATTTTATTTTTAAAATATTTAGATGGAAATACAGTATTTTGTGACCCATATATTTGTCAGTGATAGTAAGAAAACTTTTGAGGAAAAAATTAACTTCCAAATTCACACTAATGTCCAAAACCATTCTGAAGTTCTTCTCAGAGTTTCTGACATTCTTGTATTTTTCCAGAGTTATTTTTGTATAATTGACCTTATCTCTACTCTTCTGTCTCACTTACCCTATTTTGGATGATCCCAGATATTTGATTTCTCTGTTTCTCTACTTTGACAACAATAAAATACTCAGGCCAGGTGATACAAGTGATGGGTTTGTATCTCATATCGAACCTCAGTATGCTTGGGAAATCATCCTGCTGTCCTGTGTGCTGGAGTCTTAGTTACTTCCTTGTTGTTGAGTTAAGACTCCCAACATCCATGAATTAAAGGAGGAAAGGTATATGTTTCTGTATAGTTTGAAGAGTTTTTAGAGCATAGTTAGCAGGTGACAAGGCACAGTAGTGGAGGAAAAAGTTCATGGCAAGACAGGCAATAGGCAGCAACAGCAAGTACCGAATCGTCCTTTCCATTTTATCCTATGCAGGCTATAAGCCATTTAAGTAGTAGCACCCATACCCAGGTAGACCTTCCTGTTATCTGCTGGAGCTGTGTTAAACCAGTTAGGTGACTAATCCAGTACCACACACCTTGAATCCTAGCATTACAAACCTTAGATCCAGCCATCTCCAAAAATCCCTAGTTATGAATTCATGAGGTTTGAGGAGCACATCTAGCTACTCCCCAAACACCTTGTTTTCCCACTGTCTCTGGATACTTACTTTTTTGGTGCAAATAGTTAGGTAAGATTAATGCTCCTTGGTTGGTTCAAACACCTTCTCCTTCCTCATTCTCTACATATAGTACTTTCCCCTAATTGACTGAGCAAAATAATTTTAATAGGACGTAAGATTTGTCACCTTGATCCTTTTCTAGCTATCAGTTATTCCTGAACCACCAATTCAGAGGAAATGTCTGTCTTCCTTTACAAAGAGAGCCTCTTTCTTCACACTTTGCTCCTCATTTCTTTGCATTCTGTGTCATCGGTCTCTCCATGCTCACTGCTTCCTCACATGCTTCCTTTGAACAAACCATCTTGACCGAGGAATGAACCACCCCGAACTTCTCTCCTCATTCTGCATTGCTCTTTACTCCTTTTCTTTTTTTATTCACATTTTTATTGGTACATTATGAATACACATCATCATCGCATTCAACACTGAGAGTTTGTACCAGAATATGACACGACTTGATTCTCCTTTTTTCCCCTTCCCCAACCCATTGCTTTTTAAAAGAGCATTTTTCCTATTTAACACCACCTATTCTATATTTTGGTCCTCATTTATACTTTCTGTTTCTCACACTAGAGAAATAACACAGTGTTTATTTCTATGTCCAATTTATTTCACTTAAGATTATGATCTCAGGGTGTATCTGTTGAAATAGCTAGGGCAACCAGGGAGAGGGTGGGAAAGAAAGGAGGAGAAAGGAAAAAAGAAGAAGGGAAAAATGGAAACAAAGATTTTGTAAATGAGGAGGAATGGGGTTGAAGGTTGGGCAGAGGAACAGGACAAAAAAAAAAAAACAAGAAAGATATATCATGTACAGGTACAAATTTCCTATGATGAAGGTGATCATAAAATAAACCTAATTTAAACCACTGCATTTAATTATTAAAAACATCTAAGGGCATTTTTCTTTGATCACTTTTCTTACTCATTCCTGAACATACTCTAGTCTACTGACTATTTCACTAGACCCTCCCCATATTCCCATTCAAGTTCAAGACCCCTCTCTATCCACTTGTCCTTCCAGGCCTCCATCTTGTACTTGGAACTGCCATTAATTTCTTGTAATTAATTCTCTCTCCTTCCCTTTACAATTCCATATTATACCTTTGCTTTGTCTCTCCTCTATGAATCTATTTCTTTGGTTAATTTCTACTGATTTCTCTTTCTCTTATTCATTCATTTAACACGTGTTTTGTTTTCTGAATTCACTCCAGAAAAACAGAATAATCTCAACTTCTACTATGATTTCACTATGCACTATGATTCTTCAAGTCACTTCCTTGGCTAAACACTGAACTGTTTTTTCTGGATCTGTATTAGATTATCCTAATTGATCACTTTGAGTCTTTCTAAGCACCTCTAACTTTTTCTATTCTCCCAACATTCATCATATGGGATAATGTCAATTCATTTGACCAAGACTTTTGATATCTGATTTATATGTCATTGTAGTACTTACAATTGAGTTAGGCACTTACTTGTGACATCTCCAGCCCTTGTCAACTTATATTCCATCTTTATAAAACCTCTTACTCTTTTTTATCAAAGTATGCTGTTAACTTGTAGAGAGTTCTGTGCTTTTTCATGTGGTTTTTTAAACCATGTTAGAATGTTCTTTATTATCTTATATCACAAATTTGAATTTTTGTTTTCAACCACTATCAAACTCAAATGCCACCTCTTCCTTGAGACTACAGCACAGAAAACATTCTCCTCCTCTTGTGAACTTGGCAGATGCTTATTTTATATCCTTGATTTGTGAATACTTCCATCTGCTTCCATCCACTTGCCATCACTATAAGCTTAGATTGCATAAATCTAAAAGAAAAGGACTTCATATTGTTTGTAGTTGTGGAGGCTAGAAACTCTGAGAACAAGTCTCTTGTATTTTCTCAGTTTCTGGTGAGGACTTCATGAGGCATCATAACATAGTAGGAAAATGGAAGGGTAGGTGGGTGTGTTTGGATGAGGCAGAAGGGATGAACTCACCTCACTCTGCGGTAACTGATCTAGTCTCACGAAAGCAAGAAATCATTCTTGATATTTTCACACTGTTGTTAATCTCATATGTGGTAATACATTAATAGCTCTAGTATGTACTTAAATTTTGCTTTTAAGATTAATGTGTACTGGTCCAGCTAATTAAATTCAGTGGATGTCCACATCAGTTTAAAGAGCGTCCTTAATAACTTTCCCATTCATCTTAATTCTACTAGTACCACAAAAACATTTTTCATATCACTACCTCTTTCCCCTTTATTTTCTTGAGTACTAAAATGAAGTTTCACTCAGATATCTCACAAATAAAACACAAAGAATTTTAAGATGGCAAGTTGCTGAAAGTATAGTGCCATAGGACAGGACAACACTAGCAGATGCGTCGGCCCATTGACAGGTGATCTTTGGAATTCTAAGTATAAAAGTATATATTGAGATGTCTGAGAAAATTACAAGTCACTTGAAAGCTGCACTTTTGAAAGGTAAAAGTCATCTATCATGCAAACTGATGGCCAAAGGAAGCACTATTAAACTATCGGTGTGATGTTTACTCTTGAGCAGGCACTGTCCTGAATTTCACATGTTGTTGCTTTTTAATTCTTAGAATCAGCTTTGAAGTGGATGCTATGGTTATCATCTCCATTAATAGACAGGAACATAGCAAACTAAGAAACTGACCTGTCCCTGGCCACATTGATAGGTGCATGTGGTGAGTGGCTGAAGTAACATCAAAGTCTGGGATATTTTATCCTCAAGCAACACTATTACAATACTCTACTTCCTTCCCATTGTCAAATATAAATAGCAATAGGCTTTCAATGAGCCTTTAGAAGACAGTTTTTATAATGTGGGCTTTCAACGCTCTTCCATATGAGATATTAACCATATAAATCAGCCAACTGGAGAGGAAGCAAGAGAACAGGGAGCTTTCAGATTCTATTTGGGTAGTGTGCATGAAAAATGCTTTCATTTCTCTGCCTTTGTAGCAAACCAGATAGTCTTTAGCCTCCAAACCCAGGTGTTTTCCTACTTAAAAAATATTAAGTAAGCCATCTGTAACTCATATATACATAAGCCTGAAACTTTGCAGATGTTTTATACTCAAAAAAAGAAGAGATAATTTAATTAAAACCATCACAAGAAACATAAAATAACTACTAATATTTTTTAAAGTATTATTGTTTTTTCTCTTTAATCTTTAGTTGTTAAGAAACTGCATAACAGTGAGTTTATATGTCATTGCTGAATGTTCCTTCTTTTTTAATCTGAAGATTCAAAGACAAGAGAAGTAATAGGAATGAATAGCTAGAGTAAGGAGAGGAAGACACCGGTCAATTGATTCCTATTTTCTGACTTCCAATGTGTGATGGACTTGCTAAGTGTGTGGATGTATAACTGAACTGTATCATCACAGCAGAACACGATGTGCTGGCCCTTCTCTTATTCCTGTAAGGGATGAAGCAAAACAATGAGGGGTAGTCAGCAAAAATGATCACTTTTATAAAGATTTTAAAAAGTCAACAAATAGTTTTTACTTCCATCAGTCAATTCGGTGTTTAACTGTGTTAAAAGTTGACAAATCCATCGGATTAGTCAGTGGTTAACCATGCTGGATTCTGATTGATTTAAGCTTTTACTTTGTTCCTCCTGACCTGAAATTGCTAGTGTTTGTGCACTGTGTAACTGTACACTTTCCAAACCTTTCTAAAGTTTAAGCATGGAAGCTTCAGGTTAATTAATAAATATACAAGCATGTACTTTCTGATTTATAAAATAACTTTGATATAATCAAGTACCAGAAGTCATCTTACAGTAATGCTAGAAAATTCCAGTGCTTACTTCCAAATAAATAGATGAAACAGAAAGTTTGACATTAGCATGTCATTTCACACAATGACTTGGACCACCTGTGTGGGAGGGGAGGCTCTGTACAGGAAATGGTCTTTTCTGTGTCATCTAAGGAATTCTTAGTGTTGGCTGGTGCAAGAAAGGCATACAATGTACAAAAGGGGTGATGTAGAGTGTCCTGTAAAAGGGAAAACAGTACATAAGTGCAAACAGGGCTAGAGGACTCTTGCCATCAAGTTTTAAGTGAAATTTGAAGATGCACAAGTGGCAAGAGAAGCTGATTTGCTTGAGGTCTCTTCTGCATATGTGAGAGAAGAGGTTGTTCAGTGCATGGCATCACTGCCTACATGCACGTATGCAGTATGTTGGAGAGGAAAAGGCAGGAAGAAGTGACAGCAAGTTCACGGGGTCACAAAGAGGAGAACTGAGCAAAGACGGATGTGTCAATCTTTTATGTCGGTCTTTTCGACTAGACCTGAGCTTTTATGGAGTCACAGGTTAAGATTGCTGAAGCTGCTTTTAAGTTCACTGGAGGCTCAAAAATAGCTATTAATGTATCCGAGGGCAAAACAGTGCACAACATTCAGAAGCAGCAATAACACGGCCTGAAATCAATGTGGAAGGCAGCCGGGATCTGCAGTGGTGAGGACAATGAAGACTGTCACTGACTGTTTCAAAATGTCCAAAGCTTCAGCTTTGGAAGCAGAAAGAGGGGTGAGATCTATGAAATGGGAGGGCTGGTGAAGTACTTTCTACATGCAGCAAATCCCTACCAGGAATATGATCCTCGTGTACTATAAATATAATACAGCAACGCCTCAATCATTGAAGATTGAAATTTCCACAGAACAGCAAAATTCAAACACAAAATCTACTCAGGGTTCCTAACATGGCTTGATATTCAAAATGAATATATGACTTTAAAAAGCCTGTGGGCTGGGGATTAAGCTCAATGGTTCCAGCACCTGCCTTGCAAGTGCAAGGGCCTGGGTACGAACCTAGGTAACCACATACAACGATGCTGGGCATGGAGACATGTGCACTAGCAATCAAAAGTACATACCACAGTGCCGGGCGTGGTGGCTCATGCCTGTAATTCCAGCACTCCGGAGGCAGAGGCAGGAGGATAGCTGTAAGTTTGAGGCTGAGCTCAGGGCCAGGCTGAACTACAAAAGCAAGACCCTGTTTCTCTGTATATATATACATTCATTAAAAAGCCTGAGGATCTAAGAGTGAGTCATGAGCCATGTTTCACTGTGGACACAAAGGGGCCACACTGCTGTCCAAGTGCTGCTCTTACCCTGACAATACATGGTGCTTCCGTGCTTCTATTTGCATTGAAACACCATGATGTTTACTTGCCCTAACGGTGGGTTCAAAGAAAGTTAGTCACTCCAGTGGTAATAGAGCAACTGTTAGTGTAAAGCAACTGTGAGAACTATGACAGAGTTAAAGAAAGAAATCATTGCAAAATTTATTAAAGTCTTGGAAACATAAATTTATATCTTATTTGGGGGGGCCTCAGAACCAATTACTTTGTTTCATGTTATCACTCTTTATTGATTGATTGATTAATTGATTGAGACAGGGTCTTGTTTTGTAGTTCAGGCTGGCCTTGAACTCGATGTGTGGCTCAGGCAAGCCTTGAACTCAGCAATCCTCCTGTCTCTGCCTCCTGAGTTCTGGGATTACAGACGTGAGCCACTATCCCGAGCAATGTGGTATGTGGTTACCGGGTTTGAACTCAGGACCTTGCACTTGCCAGATAAATGCTAGAATGGCTGAGCTAACTCCCTAATAGACCCTTCACATTTTTTTCTTTTTCTTTTTTTGAGCCAGGGTCTCACTTTGTAGTTCAGGCTGGCCCTGAGCTCAGCCTCAAACTCACATCACAGCAATTCTCCTGCCTCTTCCTCCCAAGTACTGGGATTACAGGTGTGAGCCACCACACCCAGCACTGTGGTGTGTGGTACTGATTGCTGTTGGGCCTGAGTCTTCACACCCAGTATTGTATGTGGTCACCAGGGGATTGAACCTGGGCCCTTGCACTTGCAAGACAAGTGCTGGAACCACTGAACTGAATCCGTGGCTCTCACATAATTTTTTATAGAAAAAATATGTTAAGTTCTCAAACTTTTCAGTGTTTGAATATGAATTTGGAACGAGTTGAATTAGACAACTGAGGTATCACTGTACATATAAAGGGGTCCAAGAGATACAGCGAAGGAAGGTGTTAAACATAATACATATAACCCCACAATACATATAACCATTGCATACTACATGCATGCATGAGTACAAAAAAAGACAGCAGCCCAGGAAAAGATGTGACCATTTCCAGTTCCAGTTCCATTTTCTGTGTCTACAGATACTGATGAGGGATCTTGAGCAGAATAAGCAAGCAAGAGTATTCAGGAACATTTGTGAGGAATTGCTAGCCAACTCCAGAAATTTATAGAAAACAATCCTAGGAGCAAGGAGCTACAGATTTTCCACAAGTATATTGGGTTAATAAACAGTGAATTTCATATTCTTACTGGAAGAGTAACATTCCCTAACCCTATGGAGAGAGAAGACAGTCAGATGATGTCTTCTTGCCAGTTTAAAAAAATGAAAGATCATTTTCATTATGTTATGTGATGGTATCTGACTCTTGCATGGTAAGGCTGGGCTGGAAAATGAGCCAAGGTACTAAGCACAACTCTCTCACTTTAGACAGGACTAGATACGGAGCTTTAGAATTCTACCGCAGAGACTCAGAAAGTTTGAAACAAGGAAGTGAATCTGTCAGCCCATGTTAGGCCTTCTATAAATCAATACAGCACATGTCAGTAAAGAGTTCTTAAAACTCTCTGGATCTGTATGATGACACAAGTTTTCAGTGTAATAATGATACTTCATAAAACTGGGATGAGAAGGAAAGCTGTATATCGATATCTCTATCCCTGAACTTTTGGTTTTTAATTAGTAGCATGCAACTGTGCAAAACCACAAAATATTAAGCATGATTGGTTTTTGCTCAGATATAATATAACTAAAGTGTCAGACATTCAAACCCCTCTCTATAGTGTTTGTGTCTATTTGCACAAGAC
This sequence comes from Petromus typicus, assembly GCA_004026965.1. NCBI lineage: Eukaryota > Metazoa > Chordata > Mammalia > Rodentia > Petromuridae > Petromus > Petromus typicus. Next base: position 8,322 of record PVIR01019997.1, read on the forward strand.
GTAAGCTCACAGAAAGATTTAGCTGCTACTGGTTAATCTAGAGGTCGCTGTATTAATAGGTTGCACACTTCATTGATTTTTAATTAATTTCTAAAGAGACACAGAGGATAACTACTCCAGCCCACAACATCTCCTTTCTCATTGAAGTCCGTGTCGTTATCGATTGGCTGCCTAAAGAGCAGAAGTAATCCATTTTAAGTACACCTCCGGCAAGAGTGTGTTAGTGGAGAAGCTACACAACTCACCTCTCTGACTGTAGTCACATTAGCCAAGGGTCAAAGGGAGGGAGAGATGGGAGCCTGCCTGGTTAGATTATCCTGACCCAACCTGGCAGATGAGCTTTATGTCCATCATTCATATAGCAAGAATGCAGAGATTTCCCACATATGCTGTTTCATTTACCTTTTGTTACTTTTTATTTGACGATTCTATATTTTGGCTCTTTCAAGAGAAAAAAGACTTTTCAAGTTCCAAGGAGACATAGGAAATGATATTTCTGGGGGAAAAAAGGAAATAATAATAAGAAAAAAAAAGCTGTTATCTCTGCTAGCCTTCAGAATCTGTAAATGAAATTCTCTCTCTTTGGTACTTGGATATCAAAGTCTGAGGTTGGCCTACAATTCAGTGAGGGGAAGTGTCTTAGAGCTGCTAAGGCTAACGAACAGACCACTAAGGCATGTGCCGTAGGTTCACCACTATTTGTCTACAAGCGCCAGAGCTTGCCACCCTCCATCCCATAGACTTTAAATTTGTTCTGCAGACACTGGAAAGAAAAATTGCTATTGTCAGATAGACAGCTTCCCAAAACTTTTGTCTATGATTAATTTAATCCAGTCCCAAATGTATTGGGCACCAATTCAAAGGTAGGCAATCTTTGTATTGTTTAGGATCATGGCTGAATTCACAAATACAACAAATACAACCACAGGCCATATGAATGTTGTATTATGATGTATTATATGTGTGTCGGTGGCAATGCTGGTATAAACACACCTATTGTTCTGCCACTCATATAAAAGTAATGTAATTCTGGTATAAACAAATCTATTGTTCTGCCACTCATATAAAACACATGTATTTTCTACAGCATATAATATATCCTAACAAAAATAAATGAAGTTTTTGGATTGTGTATTGTTACATTATATTTTTATTTTACTTGAGAGTTTATTCCTTCTACTTAAAAAATTATTCTACCAGATTAAGTTAGCAGGAGTCTCATCTATGTTTATCATAATTCTCATCAATATCTCGTCCCAAGTGCTTGACTCAAACCATCTAAGTTTGTACAAGTACAGTCTACAATGTTCATATAATGACATGACCACCCAATGACAGATTTCTAATAATGTTTCCCAGTCACTAAACAATGTGTGACTAACTTTGGTGTTTAAAATGCCTTATCCTTGGGAACCTAATGATATTAAAGAGGTATATAAGCTTTAGAAGTTTGTTATAAAAGAATTTTCTACTCTATGATTTCTTAGAACATTTATTATCTATATAACATTCATATATGTGTGTTCTTGGACACATAGCATTTTGTTAGTTCAAATATACATTTGGAGTCAAACTGGCTGCAGTTACCTCCTGGTTGCAGCAGGTTTTATTTGTTTGTTTGTTTGTTTGTTTTTTGAGACAGGGTCTTACTTTGTAGTTCAGGCTGGCCCTGAGCTCAGTCTCAAACTCACATCACAGCAATCCTCCTGTCTCTGCCTCTCAAGTGCTGGGATTACAGGCTTGAGACACCACGCCCAGCACTGTGGTATGTGGTACTGGTTGCTGCTGGGGTGAGTCTCCATGCCCAGTATTGTTATGTGTTAAGTGGGGATCAAACCCGGGTCCTTGTGCTTGCAAGACAGGTGCCAGAACCACTGAGCTAAATCCCCAGCCCAAGGTTGCAGCAGGTTTATTGAGGCCCCTTTCAGCTAGTTTTTTCTCTTCTGTAAATCAGATGACTCATCTTCTAAAAGGCATAATAGAATAACAGTAATATGGAGCTCATGGGAATTTTGAGAATTCCTATATTCGGGGAATACTTAAACATACATCAAATATACATGATTAATAAATATGAGCTATTTTACACTTTGCATATATATAAAATAGAAACATACAATTAAATATTTCATTCCCAGATGACTTTACTTCTCAATTAATAAGACGCAGTGCATGTTGGTGTTTCACAGTGAATCTCATCACTTGTCCAGACTCCTTTGCTCTAATATTGGCACCGGGTAGCAGATTATGCTGTTAAGAAAAATTTTTCCCACTATATGAATGCTGAAATTGAGTATTATTTGTCGTATCAAAGACATGGGGGATAATACAGGAGCAATCAACAGTAACATGGACAATATATTGACAGTGTTTGTAATGGTTCTAAAGTGCATATGTTTGTAAGTCTGTGAGCTTGTTAATGCAGTAATGAAAATCAATAAACTGGATTACTTGTATCTGGATATTAAGAAAACATGAGGAATAAAACATGGTACTGTAATGTGCCAAGTATTCATATTAAAAACAACACAACACTACTGTGAAAAATACAGCTAAAGCTTAATGTATTGATTATAGATTAGAAGAATTTGGTAAAAAATCCTATTGTGGATATTATGATGAACAAAGGAATGGGATTTGATGGAGAATATAATGAAACAGTGATAGTAGCACACAAAATTAAAAAGCATAGCTAGCTAAAGGTGTCTTTCTATCTGAGACCCTGAAAGAAAACAAAGTAAAAAATAAAAATAAAAATTACAGACTTTGCTCCTTGAAAGCTATGTCTGAGACAGACCAGTATGCAGGACTTTTTTCTGGCAGGAAAAATTTTTTCTCAGGAAAAATCTATAAAGCAGGAAGAAAAGCAATATTGGACAAAGAGAAAAAGTTGGACTATGATGAAATTGTATTCTCACCAGTCCCACAGAGAGCCCCAGAGCTGGAAGAGCTCTTCAAATTCATCAGAAGGGCTATAGTCATTTAACTTGTGCATTAATCCAAGCCAAGCAGCTCCATTTGTGGTTGGGTTGGGGTACTAGCATCCCAAGACAGATGCAAGAGAAGGAATTGTCCTCTGTAGACACTGCCAGCCATCAGTATATGAGGATGTTGGTCTTGAAGAGGTTTAAAGACTTCCTCCTACAAACTTGCAAACATACAATCAACTATATAATCATTTAAAATAAACAGCAAGATGGTTTATCACATTTAATTAAGACAACAGAAAATTCCTTGCTCTCAATATACTGAAATCTTCTTATGACCACAAGCTGAAAAACTATCTGGAGGATCCTGCTGAAATTAGAAATAGGAGAAGTAACCATGAGTACTGAATCCAGGCTTCCTCAGAATAAGCTTGTGGATTTGTTTCTCATTCTCTGAGCAAAGTAAAAGCAGAATATTCCTGGAAAACCAAATGAGAAACAGCAGCTACAACCTCAAAATGTATCTGGGTAAACTGCTGCCATTTTGTTTACTTCAGCTGGTGAATTATACTTTTTATAGGAAGAAAAGGCTTGAGGTTATTCATTTCTTTACCAGATAGTCTTAGAATATTGACTGTTTTAGGAGTTTTATACCCATTATGTCCTTGAAACTGCAAGACAGTCTTAGATAGATATGGTTTTATCCCCATTTAATACATAAGAAGAGTGCAAGATGAAAATGTTGTACAAATTATTTGGGGCTATTCAGCTAGCAAATGGTGCAGGGTATATTCCTAGAGTCTGATGTCTTCATGCACTAGTATTACTTTCATGAAAATGTATTCAAGGCTATTGCTGAACATTGGAAGGGAGACATTCTACCTTTTTCCTGGCCTCTGTGTCTATTATTGGCTTAAAATTTAATATTTTCCAGTTCAACCCACCATGAATTGAATGTTTAAAGCTACAGGTAATACTAGAGATCATTTAAGCCCATCAGTCACTTTTAGAGCAGAGTTGGCCTGAGAACTGGCAGTCATAAACCTAGTTAGCAATATTTCCAGGACTTCTTCCTCACAGCACATGTGTCTCTGTTCTTTCTGCGGTGTACAAACCCTGTGGAGTGAAAGACTTCCCAGTTTGTGCCAGCACAGAGCCCTCCTCATTTTCTTTCATGCACAATTTGGATAAAATAAGTGGCTTCCTTCAAAAATTCTTCATCCTCCCTTGAAAGTGCTTCTATCTTTAACCCTAAGAGTAGTAAGCACGATGGTTTGATTTTTTCCCTCATAGACAGAACTGCTTTGAGAAGGAAATATAAAAGAGAAGAGAGACTTTCATTTGAAGGTAGATTTCCCAAAGCTTCCTGTTATTAAGAAAGCTACGGGTTATTAGAATGAAGACGGGAAAGCTGTGCTCTTGCTGACGCCGGAGATTAATGCCTATGAGAACTGACTGCAGCTTGAAATGTTTTGCTTCTCACATGTGTTTGATGAAATCGTCGAACAGCCAATCTGTGAGAAGCAAATATTTATTGTCAGAAATATTCCAGTCTCTCTAGACTTCCCTTAGCCTCCTGAAGCTAGGCAGAATACATTTTCACACACTGAGTGAAAATAGAAGGATCACGCTTTTTTAGTGAGATACCTGGGACTCAAATGCTGTAAGACCTAGAAGAAGATAATCTATATCGATGCTTTGAAATGAACTTATTCATTGGTTTTTTGGTAGAGCAGTTCATATCAGTTCATTTTAACCAGCAGGTAATACTGGAATTCTATTCTAATACAATTTTCTTTGAATTTTTGTATCCAGGTATATTTTTGAAAATCTAGAAAAAATTTGACTTTCTCCAGCTAGTTGGTATCTATTGTGCTGAACATTTTAAGAGGTGTGAGAAAAACAAAACATGTAAGCATTCTTTGCAAATTCACTGTGGTATATACAAAAGAAAGTATAAAAATGATGAAATTAGAAATATTTTGGTAACTTGAAAATCCTTAATAGTTTGGATAAAATAAGACCTAGAGCTTCTCTTTCTCCTTCAGTTCCTCATACCGGAAAGTATGATAGGTACTGGGAAATAGAAAGAAAATGTTCAAAGGGAAAAGGGAAAGGGAAGCAGTGTAAGGGAAAGAAAAAATTCAATGGTAAAACAGAAATGTGAGAACAAAGTGTATGTATATAGGACCTAGGTTGTACCTAGGGCAGAGGAATGGTAAACAATGAGAATCAAGCTGTGTCATGTACGGGTCCAAATTCTCAATGTTGAATGTGAATGTGAAGTGTATCGAAAATGTATCAATAAACTCAACAAAGGGAAAAGACTTGAAGCACTTGGATCATGAAGTAGACAAAATGTCCCTAAAACATATCTACTAACATCTCCTCTCCATAGTGCTTACATTTTTTATAGTAAATCTTCTGTTGTGTTAATCATATGATGGCAAACATTCTACAGCCCTTGAGACTTTTACATCTATGCTGTTTGTCACTTTTATCTTCAGTAAATTCCTGAAAACCTGTGATACTTATGAAGGGCATCAAAGCTTTCAATATATTCCCTACTTGTTCTTTTCTCTCTAAGTGACAGCCTCCTTGGGAGATTCATTATTAAAATGAGCCTTTGAATAGTAATTCTGCAATTTGCATCAGCTCATCAATCATGGTGGTAAGTTGTGGGTATAAGTATCAGTATTTGCAAATACTTATTGAATACCCACTGTGATATATTAGCTGAGGGTTACAGATTCTTTTAAAATAGGCAATTCTAGTTAACGAGGATAATTCTTGTCCCTTCTAGGACAGTTGGTGCTAATCTATGAAACAATAATAAATGTTTGAATGTTCTATACAGGCTATATGTCATTTACTATGTAAGTGCTTTAGAAACAGTAAGTCATTCAGCCCTCACAACAAACTGGGGGGTAGGTGCTAGCGTGGCCATTTGGAGAGGCCTCCCTCGGGAGGTTAAATAACTGGCCCTTTGCCACATATCTGTAACATGCAGACCCCGCAGCTGGCTCAGAGTCTCCAGGCATGCCCCCTCCGCAGGGGGCATACCCTGTGTCAAAGCAAGAATGGAGTTTCCAACCCCTACAGTTAAGATCCTGCTAAGGTAGAGACGATTCTCAACTTCTACAAAATGTTATATAAAAGTGTATTGTAAAAAGTCAACAGCATTATGTCCTGAAATTCACAAAAATCATCGTAACTATTTTTACTGCAAAAAAATGAGGCCTTTAAGCTGTGTGCCTGAATGTGTACGTTAGTTTGTACAGACTAACCTGACCCAGTGGCTTATCACAACAAGAGACAGACTTCAATGTGTATATGTGAGAGTCCCACGGTGAGCAGTCCCATTTCTCACTAGCTAGATGACTTGGAGCTAGTAACTACCTGAAGTGCTTCTGTATTTTCAGTGGGATGAAAAGAGGCTACATTGTATGCTGACTAACTAATGTAAAAGAATGTGGGTTAGCGTCTGCTGTGTACCATGTTTGGGATCAGCATTGACTGTCATGTTTGCACTTCTGTTATGTGCCCTTCCTGAGCTAGCCTGGCAGGGTCATAGGAGGTTACTCCTGAAAAAAGTTGTGATTTCTGTTCCAACCCATGGAGCAATCTTCTTTCATAAGTAACGATCCTTCTCCATTCATCCTCACATCTACCAGAATATCATCCAGTTATTTTTGCCACTATTACTTTTAAAGACTGTCTGCCTTCTGAGTTAGATTGCATTCCAATTTGAAGAATGATTTTATTTTGAAGGAATCTAGTAGAAAAATATGACTGTAATGAGATGTTCTATAAGAAAATCATCTCTTAATGATTCTGTTGTGAAGAAACCTTTATGAGCAATCGGAGATGATTTAACAGTAATTGAGGACTAAGGTGGAGACTGAATTAATGCTTTGAAGTATGAATCTGAACAGTTGCATAGTTTCATGGAAACCTTAAAATTACATATTTGGTAGTTTGAAAAGGATACTTACTTCTGTTTTTTTATGCTGTCTGCGATGGTCAGACAGGTGGCAGGAGAATGTACAGATTGGCAGCCAATTCCTCATATTGGGTTCTCTTTATTTTGAAGCCTATGCTCTTTCTGAAAAAAAGTATTAAATTTAATGATAGTTTACAGTCATGAATTCCTTAGTGAATGTGTGTTAATTTGCTTTTGGTAAAATACATATTACCACTCCGGCCTATGTTTGTGAAATATAGAAATTATATTTCCTTTAGAATACTGTTCAGTCCCAGCAATTATTGTGCACCTAGATTTCAGAACTTACTGTTCTTTTTCATTGTCCATTCAATTCTGAGGGATGATCATTCTGCTTTATAAATATAGCTTAAATTTTTTCTCTCTAAGATATTTACTCTGGCCTAGTTTAGAAAACTCAGATACTCATGCCTGGGAAACTTGGAGGAGAATCACAAGTGGTGGAAATTACACTTCTCAGGAAGCAATAGTGTGAGCAGTGAGACCCTGGAAAAGTAGAGATCAGATGTTCTCAATGGGGTACAGTTGATATTCAGTTAAGGAGATTGACTGACCTCTGCCTAGTGTGGAAAAGAAAGAAAGAAATTCTGAAAAACAGATATAAATCATGGACTACAAATTTACCATTTGTGTTTTACAGCATTTCCATCTTACTTCTTTAGCTTTTCTGCTTTCAGCTGTATCTGTGTCTACTCCGTTCTTGGTATTTGTTCCAGGATAATGTTTTTAAGGCTACAGTGAAAAGTGAGTCATCTCTCTTTTAAAACACTGCTCATTGTCTGATTGGACACTGCAAAATAAGAAAATCTATTCTGTGCGCCTTTATCCAACCTGGCCTTTTCTTACCTTTCTCACTTTCTCTACTGACCTCTGCTCAGCCTCATGTACATTCTTCATAATTACAATGCTGACATAAGTTTTCCAGACACACAAGTTACTAATGTCCTTTGTGTGGTGATTTGTTAATGTCCTTTGTGGTGGTTTTCTCTGCCTTCCGTTTTTTTCTGTGCACCTCCATTAGGCCTACCTATCTCTCTGAAGCCTGTTTCTAGGCATTCTTGTTCTACGACACTCCAAAGAGTCTCAGAATACATCCCTTAAATGCTGTACCTGCATTACAGAACCCATAGTTACTAGGTCACTTTATTAATTAGTCCAAATCTCTCTTTAATGCACAGGCCTTGTCTCCTTCTGTCTCTCCAGTGTCTAGTATGCAGACCTCAGTAAGAGTTATACACATGTGTTAACTGGAATACTAACTGTTGCCAACCTGATTTCTATATTCTGAGATGTAGGTGGTAAGAAGGAATAACAAATGTCTGAATGATGTTTCTTAAAGGAAAAAAATCACTGGATGTGGCACAAAAATATTTCACCTCCAAAGCAGGAGATTTATTTATTTTTAATCCTGGAAGTCACATATGAACTCTATCTTCTCAGATTTGCCATGTTTTAGAAATCTCCAATTTGGTGTAATAGAACATACAACATTATTTAGAAAAGAGGGCAAAAGTCCCATGAATGTCATTTGTTGGTTGATTTCAGGAAGCACCATTAAATACAGTGTCACCTCCCTGTTGACTGATTGGACCATATACAGTGCTATCTCCACCGGTTGTGTTTAATGGACATTTATATGGGGTTTGGCTCACAATGCTGTTTGAAGCAATCTTCTCTTTACACTATACTGAGTGTACAGTCCATAATTTTCTGACCTATATGATTTATGTGTCTGTTTTCCACAGCCTTTGTTTGGATATCAGAAACCATTAATCCTTCAGAATACCACAGTTGTAATGTTAGCTGCCAACAGCATTGATTTGCAATTGGCATGAGTGTATGCTTCAACAGTTTTATAATAATCCAAATCTCACTTTGATGACAACATTTTTTAGCACTGAAATGATCAAATATACAACTTTTCCTAACTCATCCATAAAAGTATGTTCATTTTAACCAAGGTTTCTAAGTTTATTTGCTTAATTTTACACAAAGTTTTAGTTAAGGATAGTGTTTAGCAACTCTTTGTCCATTGTTGAAGTATAATTAGGAAGATAATCATAACTTTTATGGTTTTTTTTAATTTTATGATTATATATACATATTAAAATTCATGTTATATGTGTCTGTAAGATACATATAAAGTGTGATCAAAATCTATGGTGAATATTTAAACTGCAAAAGTTTGGTTACAGTAAAAGCCATTAATTGGCTACATTATATTCTCAATACATGTAGCCCATGTTTGTGGGCGTTTTCTGAAGCAGTTCTGGAAGCCCTCTTCAGCGAGTGTCTTTCTGAGGTGAGTGCTGTGGCAAGTGGCATGCAGTGAATAGGCAGGTGCCCACTGGCAGCACAGGGTGGTGTCTCCAATCACCGCATCACCTCGCCTGGCACTTGGTGTCTTCTGAGACTTTTCCAAAGCCATAGCAACCATCAAATGTCAATGTTTTTAATCAGTTGAGAACATAGTGACAGCTCTGCCTCCCAACTCAAGACACTCAAAAGGCTTCACTCCAGCAAACTGCAAGAAGTGATGCATTAAGTGTGTTCAAGGTAAGGGAACCTATTTTGAAGAAGAATTAATAACAGTTTACCTTTTTCTGTAACACAATTTTTATAAATTTTTCACTGAATTTTTGATCACATTTAATACATGTATTGTGGAGGTGTTGGATATGTCTCCTAGCAGTAATAAATAAATTTTATTTTAATTTCTCTCTATGGTTTATGAAGACAACATGAAAGGCTACTTTTCTAGTTATTATAAGCTATGTAATTTCACTTGTGTGTTTTTACAGTGACAATTAATGTCACAGACATTACAAACTTTTAAGCTCCCTCAAGTATATTTCCCTTGGTATGCTAATAAAAAGAATAATGCAACTCTTCAGTTTTGATAGGATCTATGATAGTGATTTTGGCACTATTAAACCTTCAATGAAATGTTTTTTTCAGAAATTATAGACAGGTGTATTTATTTGGAATGGGTATGCAGGAGTAAGATGATACGAAGTAGAACTTATGTAGAAGAAAATGATAAGAACACATATGACGGTCACGTGAACTTATCCATTAAGGCACCAGCACATTTCACTAAAGAAACTGTTTTCCAAAGGCTGTGAGCTTTCTGTGGAAAATGACCTCACACTTATGCTATAGGCAGGTAATTCTTTGCCTTTAGAGAAGATTAGGACCAAAGGCTATCTGTGGTTTGCCACCCCTCCAACACCATTAATTCTTTCATTTGAAAATATTCCAAAACTCTGGCTTCAAGTGAAAGAAATGAAGAAAATGCTAAGAAATTTGGAGTATGAAAAACTTAGCCATTAACTGGCTCTTTTGGGGGGAACTTGATATTTTTTAGGGAATGATGTACCTAGAAGAAAGACGACTTGTTCATCGGGATTTGGCAGCTCGTAATGTCTTGGTAAAATCCCCAAACCATGTGAAAATCACGGATTTTGGACTAGCCCGACTCTTGGAAGGAGATGAAAAGGAATATAATGCCGATGGAGGAAAGGTAGGTATCCTTTCAAGAAGAATATTTCTCAAAAATGTAGTAAAATATCTGTTTATCTTTTTATCTTTCTATGTGTTTTAGGAAGAAACCAGCGAGTTTAAGATTTTGATTATAATGCTTCACTTCTACTGTTCATATTTTTCTTGTCTAGGGTCAAAAAATAAAACACATGTCCAGCTTTTGTTTCTCAAAGGTGAGTAAAACATGACGATGTACACTGGACCCAGGTGGTCTTTGTATTAGTTGCAGGGATAGGAATTGGACAGATTCTGAGGAATTCATTAACTGAAAGGTCCATAGAATGTACCCTATTGATTCAGAGAGCATAGGATTTATTCTTACTCAAAGTCGCAAGTTCTCATCGACTAGAGTTAGGTCACTACCAAGAACTCATTTAAAAAATGACTCTTCTGTTTAACTTAGACACAAAGTATTTATTTTCCAACTCCAAGTTCTTTGGATTCCAATTATCCGGGTATGATTTTTGAGACCTTTTTTAGCTTTCATCATAGTGTATAATTTACCTTCATTAGTCATTTTCTAACTCTCCACTGTGATACAAGCTGCTGTGTCAAAGAGGGATGAGCAAAGCTACTTTAGCCAGTGCCTTGTCTACCTCTTCCTTACGCTCCAGTTTCAGCTACTTTCTTCCACCCTATGGTTCCGATGACACTTTTATCTCCTCATCAACCCACTGTTTAGCTTGTAATCCTCTGCTAACCAATTAGTGAGCTGTTTGGCTTGACCTAAGGTAGTCCAAATGAAATAAGCAAATGCAGCCTTATCCAACGGTGATCCATCAAGTTATTTTAACAAGAGTAAGCCAGGTGTTGGGGGGCAGACCTGGAAGCACTCTAGCAGGCTGAAGTAGGTGGATCACAAGGGAAATGCTGTCTACAAATAAATGTTAAAAAAAGGTTGGAGTCGTAGGTCAGTGTGAAAGCTGAGTTCCATTCCCACTGAAGAGAGGAAAAAAACTGTTATTCAAATGTCATAAAATGTTTATGTGCCTTATTTATCATGAGACATCCAAATACATATTATAAATCTTCTGCAGTGATAGCATTTCCTATATGTAGCACTGACTTTTTACTCACAGTGTTTACATAACTGTATATACTCAAGTTTTTTCTCAAGGCAAGATTAACAAAAGCTTAAGAAAAAAAGAAAAACCTTCAGTTTTGAGGAGTCATCTGGGATTTCCTTGATTTTATGAGTCTCTTTTGCTTGTTTACTGCTAAATTGCAGTAGAGACCGCCACTTTGAAAATTCATTACGAGATTGCAGAGAAGCAGAAGTTATAAATCACATAACTTCACTTGTCTTAAGAACATACAGCTGTAAGATTTGTCTAAAGCAAGATTCATTATAGCTTTAAATGCCCGGTAACCATTAAGTCTTTATCAAATGACCTGTGATTTAAACTCACTTCTTTAACACAATGTCTGTAGTCCATAAAGCCTGCTAACTCCTTGCCCGTAGGGAAATTACTTTCAGTGTGTCTTCTGTTCTCTTTCACTGAATCCCATGATTCTGTCTTCGAGTTACCTTGATGTCACCTTGTGAGCAGCCAACCTCATGACTTCAAATGCCTATTTTGTTTCAAGCTTTCAACTGCAAAGTGGAAGTGTTTATCTTTATTCCATAGAACCTAATTATATTTCCAGCGATATAATGCTGCCCTTCAAGTTGAAGTGCATTCTGCTGACCCATCAGCAGCAGGGTATGTGGGTTGAGTTGTTTCTCCTGTAGTGATGATAGATTTGTGCTGATCCTCTCACATTCTTTTATAGACCAGTTCCCATTTTGGAAATGGGACATATTTTCAATGCTTACTAACCAAGACAAGGGAGGTCATCCGTGTCTGGAGAACAAAGGAAAGCTAGCTTTGGAATTCATGATTTCATGCAAGTTACTGGTCAGAATATATGAGCAGAGATGAGGGGGCAAATGTAGAAACAATTCATTGCATTCATGGTCCAAAATGTGTCTGAAGGTGAAAAGGAATAACTAAAAGTGTGATAAATTTCATTTTGAAAGAAATGATATAATACAGATGCATTTTTGAAACATATATATTTGATGTTTAACTTTGATATTGTAGGTCATAATATTGCAACCAATTTTCTGAGACAATGTCTCACTGTGTAGTTCAGGCTGGGTTCGAACTCATGGTGATCCGTCTGCTCTGCCTCCCAAGTGCTATCTTACAGCACCATGCCTGGCACATACAATTTACATGCTAGACATTAATTAAGAATATAGAAATATGTTTCTATTTTGTTATTTTACTTTTTGGTGTTTATGAAGCTTTTTAAAATAATGTATTTAGGGGTTAATTGATTTTATGAATTTATAAATTTCAATTCATTATCCACCTTAGAAATAATCTATCAAAAAAAAGAAAAGAATCTACTTAAATATATATCTTCATATACAAAATAAAAAATACAATTAGGGTGATTAGATACTAGCATTTAAAACTGGAAGAATGATTTTATTGTAATTATGAAACTTTCACCACTTATTTCTCTGTAGATGCCGATTAAGTGGATGGCTTTGGAGTGTATACACTACAGGAAATTCACTCACCAGAGTGATGTCTGGAGCTATGGTAAGTTAATTTCCTTCTCGAGTAAGGCTTTTAAGTCCAAAAAGTAGTTCTGGTTTATGTGGATTTATTGTGTTGGAAATACCTGTTTACATGCTTCATTTCCTAAGGGAATTAACTCTGCTCTCTTAAAAAAACACTCAAAATAACATTATTATCTAAATTTTTTTGTTATTTCTCGATTCTCTAAAATGTAAAATATCACTGTCTCTTCTGAGTGGTCTCCCATAAGCTCTAGTTTGTTAGCAATTTACCTGATTGCTTTCATATTAGTAAAAGGTTGGTTTTAATTTAGGGACAACTTCATGCAATCTTATGGCCTTCATTTTCAACAACTCTGAAAAACCATAACTAAATGTAATGATGGTATGAGAAAAAAGGGAATTTCAGTTCTACAGTAGTAAATGTAGAGGTTATTCTCATAATAATGAACCATTATTACAAATAGTGAAAGTAAAAATTCTGAAACAAAAGGTGAGAGAAGATTACTGGTGGCAACTTTAGTTTTAATTCATTTATATGGTTTTTAAAGTGACAAAAATATGACAGAGTCAAAAGTGTCAAGTCCAAGGATTAATATTTATAATTATAACATTTATTTCATTATGTTTAATTCAGTCTTTCAGCAACTGGGCTACTTGTGGTTTTGTTAACAACTTGGCAAAAAAGAGTTAATACTTTTTCCAAGTTTAAAAGCAAAATACAAAACTCATGTTTATTACAAATAAAGGTACAATACTCATTTAAATAAAATGGGTGATGCTGAGATTTGAAATTAAGGAAGACTTTATTTTTCTCAAATTCAACCTTAGATTTACCTATTTTTAATGTTTAGAATAAATATTTAATGAACTAATCACTAAATAACACACATTTTTAATCTAGGAAACAATTCATTATTTTTAAGAATATCTAAGACCTCTCAGTAAAGTATGTTTCTCTTTTATTTTGGGGAAAATCTTTTTCTTTAAGAAATTGTGTAAGACATTTCAGTAAGTACATTTCTTTATTTATTTACTATAAGATGTATTAATATTTCCAAGAAGACCTCATACATTCCACTCATCTTAGAAGTAGAAAATGTGTTCTTGAGGCTAAAAAAAAAAATAGGAGAAATGCTTGACAAAACTTCATTGTTAAATTACTATAAAGAATAAAGAGAAAAGGAAATCTATAATCTGTATTATATGATAGATTTATATATTATATGATTTATGATAGGGATTGGCATGCACATTAGCATTTATATGAAGCATGGTATAGAACAGCATAAATATAAGATACAGGTAGATGTATATGTTATATTTTATGACAGGTTCTTGTACTATCATATTATATGTATATTTATATGTTTATGTTTTTTATTTTTGTTTGGATGCATTCTTAACTTAGAGGAGATGATTTGAGCAGTTAATTTTAAATGACTTAAAAGACAAATATTGATTGGACAGCTATTATATTTTTATTCCTTAAGTTCTTTTTGCTTTTTTTTGGTTTGTTTGTTTTGTTTTGTTTTGTTTTTTTTCGGTACCCAAATCAAACTTGGGACTTTGCATTTGCCAGACAGGCATGGAACCACTCAGTTACATCCTTGGCCCATAGAACAGTTAAATTTATAATAGTAAATTTTATCTTTTGGAGAAAATCATGTTAGTTAGGTTTTGAGAGTTTTTTCCATAATGATCTGTGAAATTCCAGAAGCTATTCAGTATCAGTTTTAAAAAATAGAGAGATCATACTGTGTTTTGAAATATATATTCATAAAATCACCCAAAACTTCCTATGATATATCATAGTTGATGGCAAAAGATAGGAAAAACAGAGAAAATTACACAGTCTGGTTTATAGTAAACTTTTCTGTAATTATTACTGGCTGCATCTTTATATTTATATTTACATAAATAAGCAGCACTTCTGATGTATATAGCATGGTATAGCTTCAGATAATGAAATTTCAATGTAAATTTTGAAGATGTTTCCAATAAAGTTTTAAGTAATTGTTTTTTGTGTTTATTTGCTTCTGTTCAGTATATTGTTTATTTTGATTTGTGATTGATTTGCATATTACTTATTTTGGATGTCCTGATAAAGATGTGAGAATATTCTGCCTTTTGTAACTGCATGAATTCATAAGGTGTTCTATTAAATATGTATTCTATCAGTTTGACTGAGTAAATAGAAATAGCCTCAAAGACTTTAAATTATAATTATTAGTTTTATAAAGCAGATCTCTATTATGCAAAATTAAGAATGTAAAATTGTGTTGCCAGCTTCAGGTTTATATTGCACTTAAAAATCATAGGATGAAAATATTAACAAAATAATGAGATAATTCTTAATGATTCCATTATAAACGGTATTTTGAAGTTCACATATATTTTTAATTAATTTATATACTTTTATTATCAGACAATTATGACTGTTATAAACTTCGATCTAAATAAATATTTCACTACAGATGACAGTTAAAAAATAGTCCTAATTAATTGGTTTTACATTGAAATAGATCTGTATATGAGCAGCCACTAAAACTCATACTATAATATTATGGTGTCCACCTAGCCACTTCCAATTTTAAAATTTGTTATTCTTAAAAAAAAAAAAACTTTTAAAATTATATGATTTTTATTTCAAAGAAGCAATCTCTAGTGTATGTGTTAGTGCTTAAATCAGAATCATTATTTTCAAAGCTGTCTGTTTGCAAACTAATATTAGGATTTTTTTTTCCCCAGAGCAAATCTGTGTCCTAATAACTCAAGTTAGTCATTTCTTCTAAGGAATAATCTGTTCTGATTCCCTTTCATTGTCTTTGATGCCCACTTACTTCATCTGTTTTATATCTTACATAGGCTTAATCTTCACTCTGGCTCTTCTAATATGCTAATAAATTAATATGTTTATTCCACATGTTTTCTTTTAGTTAATTAATAATAAAGAGCTGCAGTTCCCTCTTATAAAGTAAGACAATCATTCCAGAGCCTCAGCTTAACCTTTCAGTGCTTTTATAGCAAAGAAGCTAATCTCAGAAATAATCAATACTGTATTTTTCCCACAGTCATATTTATTTGGTACTGAGAAGATATATAAATGGTAAAAGGATTGTATTATGGACTGTAGTGTGGTATAGGAAAACATAAATTGGCTCAGCAAACATTATCATTACTTATGAGTAGAAATGAGGAATAGAGTCTATATAGTGATAGTCACTCTCAAGTCTCTGCCATGCATTGAAATTCCCAGACAAAAGGAAGACAGGTGACATGTCCCACAAAAGTTTTATCATGGTGATTGGCATAGTGTGGACTGGAATCTGAAGAGTGTCTTTCATCTTCTTTTGGACTGACTGTTGGGAGCATTTGCTTCCTCATTTTGGTCATAGCAAGTTGTTTGTTGAAATTATGTCATTCTGTTCATATACTTATGTAAGAATTTTGTCCCCAAATAGGAGTCACTATCTGGGAACTGATGACTTTTGGGGGGAAACCTTATGATGGAATTCCAACCCGAGAAATCCCTGACTTGTTAGAGAAAGGAGAGCGCTTGCCTCAACCCCCCATCTGCACGATTGATGTCTACATGGTCATGGTCAAATGTAAGATCACAAAATCATTTTATCATCTTCAGTATTCTTAATAAAATAATAACATAGTGACCTGTATAATGTTGCTCCATGTTGATAAATGTAACGGATCAGAAGTAATTACAAATTGACAATGGAAACACTTATATTTGGGGACTATTAGTATTATTCTATAGATTGTATGCTATGGAGTCAAGATAATATAACTTTAGTATTATTTTTCTTATGTTTTTTATGCTAGTCAAATTGTCTGTCCTAAAGAGAGAGAGCCACAATAACATTACTAGTAAAAATTAATGTCATTATTACTAACACTAGTCAATAATCTTTATGAGAAATATTAGACTAGATAAATAATCTAAATGTGAAGAAAGAAGACATGAAGGTATTATCTCAAAAAAAGAAATTAAATAGAAATAGACTTACTAGTTTTAGACTCAAGAAAACCAGCAGGGCAGGTGGAAGTTAAGAAATGGGGACAAATGACTCCACTCTGTAGTAACATATCATGAATATTTACTTTGTGTTTCAATTGACCATTGTTCACATCAAAGTCTCTGATTCTCTTGCTCCTTCCATGGCCCAGAAACATATGCATTATAGTTGTGTTTTGGAAGCCCAAACCCTTAATATAAATAGAATTAGGGAAATCTCCAGAGTTTCCGACTTAATTTAAGTGCGATTAACACACTGCAATCTCTCTTGTATGATCTGGGTTTTTCCCTGCCTTTGATTTACAGTGTTAGCAAAGAAACCAACTGGTGAAGGTGAATAAACATCTTATTAATAAGAGACTTTGGACCCAGGTCTACTCATGATTTATATTCATGACAAGTGTGATATATTCTGACAGGGAAGGAAGGAATAAAAAATGTTCCACGCAGTTCAGGTCAGCATGCCCTTTTCCTTAAGTGTAGCTCTGTTTACTCAACATTTAGTTAGAGACGGCAAAACCTGCTAAGAAGTTAACCTTTTCTTGGCTCCAGCATTCCCAGAAACATCTATTTTCTCAGCATCTTGGAATCAATAAACATTTCTAAATGAATACATAAAGAATGTAGAATGTCTGAGATTTGTTAGGAGAGAAAAAGAAAGGAAACAAATTTTATGTATGTAGGGGCATGGTAGGGTGGGTAGGGCTATGGGAAAAATAAAGATTTCAATTAAAAAAAAAAACACAAATGACATTACTTATATATGACACATAGAGAATTCCCCAAACAGAAATAAAAATTAACTCTCACTAAAGGAAAACCAAACTTTATAGCTTTATTTAATCCAACACTGTTTGCTTTATGTCTACAGAAAAATGCCCACATTGTATGATTTGGTCCCATAACCAGCATAGGAGCCAAGTTTACACTGTCGCAAAATGATGTAAAAAAAATACATTTTGACTTACTAGCCAAACTCTACTCAAACTTATACTTTTTTTAATCTGGAATTTTAATGCTTTAGCTGAAGGTCATCTGATTTTTTTTTAAACAAAACAAAAAAGATGTGGCACTTTTTATTCATATCATTTCATCTGCTCATCAGAGCCAAGGGGGATAAGGTGGACTTCATCTAGCCTCCAAGCTAAATAATGCTAATACAGACACTGAACGCTGCTGATCCCATATCCATGCTGGGCAAGCTAGTGCTCGGAAGAGCTAATACTACTGCTGCACAAGCACCACCATTCTGCTCTGATTTATTCCCCCACAATAGGAAAAGGAGTCATATGAGAAAGTCTCCTCTCTTGACCTAAATGACAGTGCACCCTGTTCCAACCAAATCTCTTCTCCTCCCATGTCCTTCCAGACACAGAATGTTTAATTGCATTTTAATCTCCTTATCTATACCCATCAAATAAAATTATAAAAATTGGTTTTATTGATACATTTTTATATATACATTATGATCACATTCAACATTGAAAATTGTACATTACACATCTTGATTCCCATTTTTCCCACTCCCTTGCCCTCCCTAGAACCCCAGCACCCTAAAGTAAAGAAAGGAAAGAAAGAATTTGATGGCTTAAAAAAAAAAGAAAACAAAGCTCACATCTAATAAAAATTTTAAAAATTATCTCCACTATGAAAAGCAACAGCAACAGAGAGATCTCATAGCTACTCCAGGTTCTATTTCTAGGCAGGAAAATAATTTTTAAATTAAATAAACAAAACAAACATTGTATTTTTTATTTTGTAGTATATTACATTGTGTTTGGAATTGCCACAGATTGAGTGGGGTATTTCTTTCTCTAGCTTTTTCTCTTTTTCAAATCATTGTAATAAAAAGTATTTTCCCAAAATTTCATTATTTTGCTTCTTTTTTTTTTTTTCTAATGGTAGATGAACTGACACCTCTTATTGCATGAAAATTTCCAGGTTGGATGATCGATGCAGACAGCAGACCTAAGTTCAAGGAATTGGCTGCTGAATTCTCAAGGATGGCGCGAGACCCTCAAAGATACCTAGTTATTCAGGTTTGTTTGTCTGGCTTTGATTTTAGGACCATTCAAGGGGCAAACTTGCCACATCACATGGATATCTATCCTTGACAATTGTGGAAATGAATTCTAACATAATGACAAAGCACATTAACATGAAAAACCTATGCCAAAGACCTGTTACTTCTTCTCAGAACAACCACTATCATCCCAAAACTCACATGACATTCTATTAGATGGCCAGATAACTACAATTACCATGCACATGAACAGGGCTTAATCCCCTGACAAACCTTGTAGTGCTCTGCCTTTTATTAGCATTGTAGCTAAATCACATTCATTGTTGTAATCTTCACATGTCACAGAGGAAGATGGATATTTATTTTAATCATATCCATTCTTAGGGAAATGAACAGAAATTTCAGTATATTCATATTTATTTTAAAGAAATATATTTTAAAATGTTTTGTGTGGGGAAGCATGCAGTGTCTAAAAAATAACTGAATTCCTATGAACTGATACACACAATGAACTAAGAAACTAGCCAAAAGAACATTTTCCATTTAACACTTGGAAAAATAAATTGCATGATTGTAACAAACTTCTCTATAATTATTTTCACCTAAATGACAAACAAGTGGACCTGGGATAGGCTAAATTATATTTTTTCATTAAAACAAAGAGAGCTTTATCTTCATACCCATAGTCACAGAAAGATAAAAGCCACGTTTTAGAAGATAATGATTTCTAACTGTTTTACCCCCAAAGTTAACTTTCAAGTGCTGAATTATTGACTGAAAATAGTATGATTTTGAAAACTAAAACAAAATTATTTTTTAAAATAAATAAAATAGAAATAATGTAACGAAGATTTTGGTGTCTTTCCCAAAGCTATTTCATTACTTTGATGACTATGTTTTTTAATGCCACTACTGTGATGATGTAGTCATTATAATTTGGAAAAAATGTGGATTCTATATTCTGACAACTCTACAGAATCAAACCAACCTAATAAAAGATTGATATAGATTGTTCTTTATTACCTTTTCTTTGAGTAGCAATCCATATACCATCTTGACAATGAACCATTATTCTCAAATATGAAATGGATTTGCCCACCTCAAAATAGCCATAGCAGCCAGTTTTATTACATTCTAATGGCATTTATCACACTTTCTCTTGTATTATATTTCTTCACTTTACTTTGTCATACCCAAACGTATCACAAGCTTCTTTATGGCTAGAAGCTCTGCCAAACAATTATTTTTTTTGAAATGAGAAATGAGTACATGAATTTTGTTAGGCATTCGTTTTGCTATTACATAAATTTGCTGTGAAGATCACGTAAGACAAAGGGAAGAATCATTTTTATGTGTGTCCAATGGGTGATCTTTCAGGGTGATGACCGTATGAAGCTTCCCAGTCCAAACGACAGCAAGTTCTTTCAGAATCTCTTGGACGAGGAGGATTTGGAAGATATGATGGATGCTGAGGAGTACCTGGTTCCCCAGGCTTTCAACATCCCTCCTCCTATTTACACTTCCAGAGCAAGAATTGACTCCAACAGGGTAAGAAGTCAATACATACAAGTACTGTATTATCTTTGAGAAGTGAAGTAATGAAAACAAATTATAAGTGCTAAAATTTCAAAACATAATCGTGTTCTAGATTAAAAACATACCATACCTGCAAAATATATGAATTACTTATCATATAATGAAGATAATTATCATTAATTATCATATAATTAAGGGGCCAGGATTTAACTCAGAGTTTCCAGTGCCTGCATTGCAAGCTCAGGGTCCTGAATTTGATTCTCAGTACCAAAAATAAATTATATATATATAATTTATAAATATAGATATAGATAAAATTATATGCATATAAACAATAAAAATTTTATAAAGTAGGTTTTCTGTTGTTTTGCTTTGAAAAAATAATATGTTAGTCAAGAAAGAGTACTTTTTTAAAGTCTGTTATTTTATTCTATTTTTGGCACTGAGAATCAAACTCAGGTCTTTGTACTGCTGAGGCAGATGTGGCACCACTTAGCTAAATCCTTGGCAAGAGGTTACACTTGTAAACAGTTTCACTCATTTAAGAAACATTAAATATTTTCTGTCAAGTTGAAATCCAAGCACAAAATAGTACAACCATTTGAACTAAATCAATTGAAAAACTGAATGAAATCTAATACATGGATTTAAAGTTTGTAATAATTTTTTAAAAGAATTTACATTTTATTTTACATATTAACTACACTGTGCAAATAGCAATCTTCTCTAACAGCCATCAGGTCTATCTATTGGTTTATCATCCATTCAACCCTTCAAGTATATCCAAATGAGAAGCATGAGCCTCTATTTGAGAATCAATGAGTTTTAGCCTAATCCCTTGCTTTCACAAGATATCCAGGGTGATGAAAGTATCCCATACACACAGAGACCTAGCCATGTGACCAGTGGTGCGTTGTGACTATCATGGTACGTGGAAAGGCAGTAAATTTATTTCTGCAGTTTATTCCATTGACTAGATGCCAAACATGATGCTAATATTTTTTTCTTGGAAGAAATGCTTCCTCTTAATCTTCTTTACCATTTCTGTGACTGCTGAACCAAGAGCATCTTTTTTTTCTTCAGCAAATGAGGTTGTTTGCTTGATTCCTGATAATAATAATAATAATAATAATAATAATAGAAAAAGATATACCTACTGCTTGTTACTCAACACCCACATCCTAATGCTCTTAATCCTTAAAACAATTCCATGAGGCCCTGGTACTATTAACTCCTTCCTAAAAATGAGGAAACTTCCACAGGGAAGTTAGGTGATTTGACTACTGTCATTCCCCAGAGGAAATGCAGATTTCTTAACATAAGCTGTCTGTGTTCACCACAGTCTACTATGACTTTAAAGATTTTGGAACATGTTGCTTTCATGATCCAATTGTTTTTCTTGGCACTGATATGCTCAGTGTCTAAAACACATATTCTCTGATAAATTATCCAGCTGATTTACTTATAAAATGCATCACAAACCCGTTCCCACCTTTTACCATTCTATTACGATTTAAAAGATCTGATATGGAAAAATCCAGAATGGGGACCTCCATTACTTTTTCTTTTCTATGTAAAACTATATTGTTACAGCTCAAACGGAAAAGTTTATTACCTGCACTGTGGTAATTCAATATTTAGGTTTAAAAGCCTAAATCCACCAGTAGGCAAAGAATGCCAGTCTTCTTAAGAAATAAGTGAAGATGTTGACAGGAGGTGTGTAAGGGAAGCACGTTTTCTGTCCCCTGTGCACTTTGCAGAATGAGACATTTTTACCTTACTACTCATAATTTTAAATTGAAATCCAATTTTGATTAAAACTGAGAAATTTCAATTTAATAGTTATTATATCCTATATCATAATAAAGTCTGAGTCCTTTTTTAAGAATTCACAAATTCCAAACTTTCGTCTCTTTGACTTGTGATGCTCAATTCACAGTATTTTTAATAAACATGTGAGCTAAATAAATAGAACTAATGCGAATGACAAGTCATGTGAGGATTTATTTGACTTTTCCTATTTTACTGTTTTTTAGTCATACCTTTTTATTTAAATAATATTATTTGTGAGTTTCTTTTTACTTTTTTGGTCCATGGAAAATACATTTTGCTTACATATTGTGTTATTTTTCAGATACTGAAAAATCTTGTTAGATATCCAAGTTGTCATCAACTTTCTTTAACAATTAGGCTTTATGTTTCTTTTACAGCAGTTTCTGACATATGGATACTATTTCCTCTTCTATTTTCT
>PVIR01019998.1:0-31181 GCA_004026965.1 Petromus typicus
TCATAAGTGAAATAAATAGGTCACAGATAGGTACATATCGCATCTTTTCTCTGGTATGAGAAAATGAAGATGTAAATGAGTCCTAGCATTGTATGTTATATATTGTGAAATAGAAAATGCTCAATGTAAAATAAGGTGAAAGGGGACAATGTTGAGATTGTAACAAAAAAGAAAGGAAACAAATTTTATGTATATGGGGGGGTGTTAGGGTGGGTAGGGCTATGGGAAAAAAATGAGAATTAAGTTGTGTCTTATATTGGTACAAATCCCCATTATGGAGTGCAATCATGATGTGTATATTTAATGTACCAATAAAGATTAAAAAAAAAGATTATACAATTTCAGTCCTTAAACATGTAAAGACATTTCTTCATGGTATTTTCCCATATTTCTTAGTCACATATCTTTAAATCTCCCTTTAATATTGCCTTACCATCTTTTCATACCTGACCTTCAAATAAATGACACCATGGAAAAGTCAAAGCCAACACAATGAGTAAATAATCATTATCCAAGGCTTTCAGCTCCGCCTTTACCAAGACAATACATCTGAAAAGAAAGACCTATCACCAAGGTAACAACCAATCACCACAGTCTCCACATCTCAGAGCAGACCTGCCAGCCAATACCCACCCATCCTTCAGGTTAGATTATGAAACAAAGCAAACTGTTAAAATTCACTTTGAAGGACATTATAAACATTTAGTAGTTATTAGTCACATCTTTATTTTTTTTATCTTCCTTTGGAATTTCTTTCAAGAAATTAAACATAAGATGTATGGGTTGAGTGGATAATGTCCTTCTTTTGTTTGCTTTCGTTTCCTTGTAGAAATTGCATTACTTATTTTTCACCAACCTTAAGTGTCTATTAAGAACACTAACTACAACCATGTTAGGTACAAAGTCTCCTTCTTTACTGATGATGAGTTCTCATTGAAAAATAAATACATGCCATTCCTCATTCACCAAGCAAGGAGAAATGTCATGAAAAGAACTAGCATTTTCCTTTCCTCTACAGTTTTATCATTTTTGTTTTTCTAGACAAGGTTTCAGTCTGTAATGAAGGCACATTATGTACTTCTGTTAGACCTTGTACTCAGGCAATCCTCCTGCCCCAGCCTCCTGAGTGGTGAGCCTGTAGCCAAGCGCCACCATGCTTAGTTTCTTCTAGAATTTTATTCTCGACTTGTCACAGTGTCTTTTACTTTGTCATTCAGTAAAGAAAAATTAAAGTCTGTTACAGGACATATTATATATAACTTTGTATTATGTAAGCCCACTTTTAATGCAAAAGTAAGAGCCACTGGAATTGTATATGAAATCACAGATATTGCACAATTCATTGATCCCAATTGATGATGCATAAGTATTTCATTATTGTCTCAATAAACTATCCAAAAGAGTATCTCAATGGCATTCATTCCATGTCTTGATACTTGCACATTCAATCAGAACTCTAGTTTCAGTTAACTGTCCAGTAAAGAAAGATTGAAAGACAAGTGGGCTATGGCTTGTCTCTCCTTCCCTTTCGTTTTAGGTCGTTACTTTTAGTACCAGTGATATGCCAACCCCAGGCCAAAGCATGAATGAGAAAGGACCCTTGGGGTTCCCTCTTCTGCATGCTTATTGGAACATTTACCTTCTTTTCTGCCTTCAAAGCAAGTTGTCATTGGATTAGAAAGCACCACCTGTTTGCAGTAGTCAGTGTAATTCACCTTCTGTCTCAGAAGTGATGTGCCAAACTGCAATGTATTTTGAATCTCCCTGGAATCTTATGTCTCTTCAGTTTGCAAGAATTTTGTGTGTACAGGGATATCACCAACTATAGGTGAATGGAGGAGAGAGCAAATACAGTTAGCCCAACCTATCATCCCATTTAGGGATCACTTACAGAGTAGAGCTTTAAATTATTAAAATGTTCAAGATGGTAACAGGAGAGAATTGAAGCAAGTATTAGGTCCTATGAAGTTTAAGGTCCTGTATGTGTACATAAACTGCTTAGTTATGAAGACATCTCTGTTTTTGTGCTTTACTAAATATTGTCTCCATATGTCCAGTGTTTACATATATTTTTAAAACTCTTGAAATAATTTGATCCTGATTTTGTAGAGAATGAAATGAATAATAAAAAGTGGTTGATTGTTCTGCTTCATTTGCCTGTTCTACAGGCAGATTAAATTCAAGTTGGAATCAATAATCAAGCTATAAAAAATCTAGACTTAGTAATTTTAACAAACCCTTTCATGTATTATAAAACCTGATCAACATTAGTGAAATTTTAAAAACTTGTGGTTTATATAACTCATAACCGTATACTTATGTCATAGCCAGTCCTCACTTGTGTGGTACTATACCAACGCAAACTGGAACATACTACTGTAGTCTAGTGTTGTCACTCTCTATTGGAATTGTGTGAAGCAAGTGTTTCTGACATAATTCATTATGTCTGTAGAGTGGTCTTTAGTTTTCTCTTTTAGTTATTGTTGTTTATTAAAATGTTATTACTACACCATGAGGATTTATTCTCTTTCTAAAGAAATTCTTTTATGGGTTCATTTTATATACATATCATGATCACATTCAACATTGAGAATTTGTGCCAGTATATGACACGAGTTAATTCTCGTTTTATTCTCATAGACCTAGCATTTATCTGAGTTGTGTCCCTAAAGTATCCACACAATGCTGACCCTTGATCAAATCAAGAAATATGTTATTAGTACTGTGGCTTTGTAACCCCATGTCACAGATATTTAGAGATGGCCTGTATTACTTTGTCAATATGGTCTAATCAATAAATCAAGACTAATGATTTGTACTTGGCCTTGGGGAAAACTACAGAGAGTTCTTTCCCTTGGGCTAATTACATGGCAAGTTTAGACCAGCCAAGTATAACACAACCCAGTCAGAACTCAAGTATAGATTCTCTGGCCCCAGCATGGGCTGTGTACAAATTGGTGGTTCCTGACCTGATTGAAAAACATCTCCACAGCCTGTACACATGAGTGGAGCTGAGGTCTATCCTCTCAGAACCTCCTCCTGGGATGTCTTGTCTGTCATGTGCAACAATGTTTTAATATCTGTCTACACAGTATCCTCCTCCAGTAAACTAGATTTATACATATTTTAATCACCTCTGTTTTTATATAACAATCCAACCCATCTAACTTCTACTACTTATACATTTACAGATGATGTTTCTCTTCAATTTTATACACACAATGTTTTGCATTTTGTTATTCTTACAAATGTGTATAGACAACATCCATAATCAGAAAGTAATTCAGTCCTTTGGACAATATTTCTGTGTCTCCTTTCACTCATAATCCATCCTGTCCTACTGGACAACCAGGTTTGCAGAGTAAACTTCATATGATCCAAAAAGTATAGCAAACAATTAATTGTTAAAATTTATTAAAATAAAAGATATGTTGACATCCATCCCCCTCAAAACACTCTCCCTCACTTTTCACACATGTATCTCATACTTCTTGCTAATCTATGAAGTAGGCTTCGTAGTCCTCTTTAGTGAGTCTTCCGTTGCCCTGTTACCGGTGCCTTCCAGTCCCAACTTGATTCAAGATTTTCTATTTTGCTATGGCAGGTCAGAGAGGCTTATATCATGATAATCAGAAGGCAGAGTAGGAGAACGAAACCAAATAAAAAGGACAAGCGATCAGACACAGACCCTAAGCCATACTTCCATGAGCCACCTACACAGACTTAAAAATGCCCTTCAGGAATCCATAAGGTGGCTCAAAATGATAAGCTAACTTAAAACTCTATTCCAACTGCCACATAATACAGCTTGTCAACTTTTATCCAAAATATAACTTGAATCATAATTAAATTCTAAATGCAGTAGCCAGTTTATAATCCCATCTAACATAATACAGCCAATATTTTCAAAAGTCTGAGTCCAAATCTCTTCTGAAACTCACTGAAAACTCTTAGCTGTGAATCTCTGTACAAATCAAATACATGTTATACATTCTTAATGTATAAGGGCACAGGATGAGCATTCTCATTTCAAAAGAGAAGAAGACTTTTTAAATCAAAACTAAACACAACAGAACAAACATGCAGAGCTATAGCTCTATATTTGACATCAGGATATATGGTGACAAAATGTGAGCTCTAATGGTTGTGCATGGCAATATCTTTATGTCTTTTCTGGTTGTAATAGACATAGTCTCTCTCTTACACTGGCTCCTACTCATGGCTTACTTTAATCAATGTTCTATGTACTTACCTGTCTTGAAGTTTCATCTGCCAGACTGATTCATCTACCATCCTTAGCCTCATTCTCCTACAAAGTATCAGAATATGAGCAAATATAGACAAATTAGAGCAGACCTCTGGTCTGTCATGTAGTTCTTGTTTTCATCCAACACCTCTCGAGGCTAGCCTGTATTCTCTACATTTCTATTAACATTCTGGTTTTAAGCCCAAATGAGAAACACTCATGGAGAATTCTAGAACTTTTCTAGCTCATATCACAAAACTTTCCAAAGTCATCTATGAAGTCATTCTAAAGGCCAGGTAAATTCATAGCGACATCCACACTTCTCATAATAGATTTTTTTCTATTGGTCAGTTTTCCCTTGCTGGATACAGTGCCTAATACTCAAAACATGAAGCAAGAGGGGTTCAATTTGACTTAGAGTTTAGGGGATGCAGTCAGTCAGATGGCTCCAAGGCAGAAATATCAAAGGGAAGACATTATGGAGAAAAGCTGCTTAGTTCATGGTAACTAAGAAGAAAAGAAGAGGAAAAGGGTAAAAGAGAATGGAGGAGAACAGACGGAAATTCCAAGATCATGTACTTGAGATACACTTATATCCACCTGAAATTTTCCACCAATCCCTGGAGCAAATTCCAAAGCCAATTCAAGTTGAATTATAATCAACATTCTAATTGCCACAATACCAGAGTTGTTTTTTCAATAATTAAAAAATTTAGAATAATGGACCCACATTAGACAAAGTATGACATGATGTTATCAATGACTTAGACTCTTGATCTGCTTTCAGTATTACACATGTGGACAATAAACTGAGAAGACAAAAGTGACTTAATAATATTCCTAAGCTGTAAAAACACAGACAATTTGGAGGAGAATCATGAAAGAAATAATAACAGAATTTTTCAGAGGAATGACATTGCTCTAGTCTGAATGTGTCCCCTATAATCCATGAAACATTAGCACTGGAAATTTAGCCCTCTACTCAACAGGCCTAGAAAGTGTGGCCTTTGGGGAGCATTGCTTTTCTTTTGGAGAACACAATGTTCAAGGTGCAAAAGTAGAAAGCAGACTTTACCACATGCTAATGACTTGATCTCAGACTTCCCTCCCTCCAGAACTGAGAAATAAATCAGTGTTCTTAAGAAAGAAACCCCGAGTTTTAAGAAAGATAATTGAAACTAATAAACATTCATAATCAATGTAGTCAAGGAAGAACATCACAGATGTGGAAACAAATAAGGCAGTACAATGAAATACTCAGATTCGAATGCTTTGCATTTTGTTATTCTTAAAAATGCATGTAGCCATTTAGAGTTTTAGAGTCTTAGTCACACTTAACAGCTCCTAGAAAACAGGGAGTAAATCTAGTTCCATTTATATATTTGTTTGTTTGTTTTCATGCTGAGCATCAAATCCAGGGCTGAACTCAACCCCCCAAGCTACATCTCCAATCTTTAGTTTTATTTTAGGACTGAGATTCCTAGGTGAGACTCAAACTTGCAGTCTGCTTGCTTTAACCTCTCTGAGTGGTAAAATTATTGTTTAATTGTTTTAAATTTTGGTGTGTAGTATAGAGACTCACATCTAAGTAATATCTGACCTTGGTGAGCTCCAAGGCAGAATGAAATTCCTGTTAAGATAGGAGTACATGCAACCTAATTTATAAATACAGAGAAAGAACCAATTCTTTCTAAACAGAGTAGTAGAGAAAGCATAATGAAAGAAATAGAACATGAAACAAATGTGAAAGATCAACTTAGGTAAAAAATGGAACTCAGAGATTGACATGAGTCAAAATATGCAGGTAAATATTATACTTGTGGAAAACAGTGTAACTCAAGTTGGCTCAATTATAGTAGAGGATGAAGAAGGTCACCAGCAGGGGCTATAGACTTCATTTTTCCTGAAATTGCAACATTGCACCTGGGCCTGGATTAAAGAATGCAGAACTGATATATAATATAATGGAATTTTGAATTCTCCTGAAAGCAAAGAAGATCTATTGAGTTCATTTGAGCAATGAATAAATAAAGTCAAAACTGTGTTCTGGAAATATCAGTCCTAAGGAGAGACTATACATTAGAGGAAAAGGTTCCTGTTTTCAGGAATGTCATATGGAGGTTCAAGAGATTAGGGCAGATGGGGAGAATACAACCATTTATACTTGTGGTTGTTGAGTGACCCAACTCCATATTTCTGTTTTTGTGTGTGTAAATGGAAAATGGATAGCATCTATGCAATAGTAATTTTAAATTCCCAAAATATTCCAGGTATGATATAATGTAAGATTTACATTAAAATCACTCATGTCAGTTTTAGCTATACAGTCAAAATCAATTTATTTTAAATACTGGTTCTTCCCTTTCTCATCTGACCTTAGTTTAAGATGTATGATTGTTGTGAGGATTAATTGAAATAAATAATTAAACTGAATTGCCTATGTGAAAAGCCCTAGTTACAGAGCCTCCCACATATAAACACAGCAATAGTTGTTTAATGATTGTCACGTCCCGTTCCCGAGGGCTACTCATCTGGCATCGAACCACGGGGGTCATCACGCGGAGACGAAATGGTGGAGAAGCCTTTATTGCCAGCGCTCTCAGCCCTTATATACAGCCCCACTTCCTTGTTTTCAATCTCCCCCAACCTGCCCCATAGGGGGTAGTCTCTGTCTATTTGTTTTCCTTTAACCACTGTGGCCCGGAGGGGCCCGCTGTTTAGCTGTTTACATGCTGCCTTGTACTTCCTTGATGGAGCCAGCGTTGTTTAGCCTCAGGGGACCCCACAAATGATGAAATTAATTTTTTTTTCATTTGAATGAAATATTCTCGAGCTTTTTGCTACCAAAGAAAGGCAGTTTATCCTGTTATCTATGGGTGATGGTTTTGCATGTTAAATGCCTCTTCTATGACTTAAACATCTAGGCCGGGCTTTGTTGTCACCCTGAGCACTCAGAAACGTTCTTCTCACACCGAAGCATTAGTCATATGTGTGTTTTGCCCAGAGTGGCTGACAATGATATTTGAGTAGGCCAACAGTAACAGTAGCCTAATTTGAGACAGCAGGGACCAGCAGTTACTCAGCCATAGAAGTAGGAGGAAAGTATTCTCAGCATGGGATGAAGGAATCCTTCCTATTGGACAACAGGGAACACTCCAGTGCTGAGGGTTACTGCCTCGCCTTGCCGGCACAACATCCTTGAGTCAGGCAGTGTGACTTTCTTTGTATGGTTAAATGGATCTGACTAAGAACAAGGACTGAGTTGATCTAGGCAGTAAACCTGTCATTGACTAGAATGATCTTTGTTGTATCTCCAACAATTCTGTGCCAGTGGACTCTGCTTAGGTACAACCTGGGCTGCATTTCAGTGGGGTCCAGGAATAAACATCGGCCATTCCTAAAGTTACTGCTTTGTCTCCTGTGACACTCCACAAGGCTCTAGTTAGTCTATGGTTTTGAACATTTTAAGCATAAAACTCATTTCATGCTAATAAGGTTCGAATTAAATTAATAGGTCTTGCCTGTTACTACCTCCCTGGGGCCATTGCAAATGTGAGGCTTAATGACTTAGCATTTATAACAACCCTGATATAATTATTTTAATATTTTCACACCTTTACAATTACTAAATAACTTCAAACACATCTACTGAGATGATGTTGAATAAAATAATGCAAAACATTGTGGTTAGAGTGTTATCAATGATGGATGTAGTAGTGATTTTCCACAACCATTCAATTAAATGTCAACATTATCGGCACACACACACACACATACACACACAATCAGAAGGAAAAAAATTAAAATGACTAACATAGCAGTTTCAAGTTTATGAATCATGTGGGATTTAGCTGTTATTGGGTCCTTCTGATTTTCTAAATAGTGTACATAAATATCACTTTAATATTTAGAGAACAATTTTTACATCAAGGTTTTTGTGCCTAATTAGAAAAATATATGCTCAAGGTAATACAAAGAATACGTGGCACGATTTGGTAATGTTGTCTCATGTAGCAGTGGGTGAGGGAGAGGCATTCCTTTTATCTAAATGCGGAGGTTGGAGTTGTTCTTTGTCTCATTTATTTTTCCAATTGAGTTTCTTTGCCCCATAGTAGAGGCCAGGAAGAAGAATGGTCCATTGGTTTAATGATGACAAATAGCAGCTTTGCTCCTTACCTGGGAGGCTGTGGCAACCTGGGGCTGCCTTTTGAGTGTGTCCAGGGGCAGCCAGTGGAATTCAGCTCTGGAGCAGGACGCTGGCCCCGCTCCCGCTTGGCGTGTGTCGCACATTGTCTGGTGCACACTGTGCTTTCGGAGCCACACGCCTCTCCAAGGACCACAGCTAAGAAAACAAGAGCTCCTGGTGCCAAGGCTGCCAACCTTATCAGGAAACCGCTTCTTTTTCCCTGTCTTCTCAAGGGTACGCTGACCTTAGCTCAGAACTTGAACCCGCACAACTCACCCGTTTGTTAATGACAGCCTAAAAGATCAAATGCGTTCAGCCCTCCTGTTTATTGATACTAATTCAGGCTGCACATAGAAGTATGTTTTTGAACAAGTAAGTGTCCAGTGTCTCCAAGAATATTTGTGAATACATGTACATTTTATGTGTGTTATTACATTGATATATACATGAGCATTAACCCAGAATGCACATAAAATAGTTTTACTTCTTGATATTTTAGAAATTATCAAATTTCAACAATGGTATTTGACTGAAACCTGTCCATATCTCTGAATACTAGCATAAAAATGTCAACAGAAAGAGAAAGGAGAAAGACAATAAGACTTTCTAAATTCCCTTTTTAGTGGGGAGAGGTATTACTGATTTTTCAATTCAAATATTTCTAAAATTTAGAATAAAGACTAAATATACTTCAAAGTCTAAAAGGAAGCTCACTGCAGAAGAGAACATAATCTGAATCTCCTGACTTTATTTCAGTACTCTAGGGATGACTAATTTGATATATGCAACATATATACAAAACATGATTTATGTTATTGACACTATAGTAAAAACTACATGGGAAAATGACTGAAAATATTAACAGGGATGTCTTTGTGACATGAAATAATGGCCATTTTGCTTTTTTGCCATTTTTTGAATTTCTTAAAGTATTAATTTAAATATTTGTTAGCTTAATGATAATATATCTTCATCCAACCTCTTCTGCTCTGTTAGACAATTCACAGTTCTGTTACTTAACTTTCATAGCCTAATTCCTTAGTAGGCTCTCATAAAGATGTATCAAATATTTTAATTTCATAGAACCACATTAAGTTGAAAAAGTATCCTTTTCATTTCTGCAATTCTTGAGCCATTAGTTTGACTTTAGATGTAATGTTACCTTCTTGACACAGGGTGAATCCAGGTTAGGTTCAAATCTTAGACTCTCTTAAGAAGCCATGTAAGAACCTCTAGAGGAAGCTTTCCATTTTGGGTAAGTCTAGACTGCTGGAATTACTGACTAGGAACATTTCCTCACAGGATGAGCTGAGGGTGAAGCTTACTGGTCACTTTCGAGATCTGTACAAATAAAGACTTGAAATTACCCACCATCTATGTTTCCAATAAGTGTTATACATGAAAGACCAAAATGAGTAGTAAAAGTAATTTTGTGGTAAGGATGTGCCCACCACCCTCAGCTTGCAACTTACTAGAGGTGCAAGTTAAAGGACAATGTGCGTCCACTGTGCCTGGAGAGCCCAGGTATGCCGCCAGTGTCAGTGATGATCCATGAAGTCTGTGCGCTGCTTCTGTAGACCTTTAAAAGCAAATCTCTCAGTTTCATATGACACAGGAGAGGACAGGGTTCCCTGCATAAGTCTGAGACTGGGTCAGACTTCTGTTTGATGGTGGGTAAGGACTTTGGCACCTTATTTGTTTTTCTTAAGCTCATATTGAAATATTCTCTCAGGCGCCTTTCTAGAGCTGATGAAGATTTCAGTAGCCCTGAAAGAAAGAGGGTTGTCTTCTAGAGTTTGCAGCTCTGGGGTTCAGGATGCTTCCACCTGCATGCATGTGTAAATTTCCAGCTTGGCTTTTGCTATGCTGCTCCTTCCCTTTGCTCTCAGGTCTAGAAATACATGGCTGTGCTCATTAGAAATGAAGCTATCCAGAGCTACGTGAGGTTACTCTCCATGCACTGCTCTGTGAGGTCTCATCGCTCTGAGTCAGGTGCATCTCAATGAAGTTTGTCCCAAGTACTCTCTCTTAAAAAGACAGAATTAATCTTTGAGTGAGGAAAGCTGCGGCCACACTTAGGGTCGTTGGCTGCCTCTGAATATGGAGCAGCTTTCCAAACTCACTAACTTCCAACTCTCCCCATGCAGTTAAATGTCACTCAGCACCTGCTATGCTGGTCACTGGTTGAGCACCACCTCTAAGAGGTTTCCAGGTTCAGAGCCAGACTCACTGAGAAGAGTTTCAGGCACAGCCCAGAAAAACTAAGGAAGATTTTTTTTTTTTAATCTCAGACCACCCACCACCCAGTGTCTAGTACTTTCCTTTTGAGCCCTGGACCCTTGACTTCAGTGTGCTTTTCTTGCATTTAGAAAAGTCCGCTTTCTATCTGGGCCAGGATTTCTTGATCATCCACCAAGTCGGCCCCTTTTTAACCTTCATAACCTCAAACTCAGAAGACCTGTTTGTGAACTCTGTCTTTTGCCTAACTGCCACTTCTCTCTTCTAAGCAGCTGGTTTATGACGTTGATATTATACTATCAGAATCATTTTGGAGTGTTGATCAAGGAGCAAACACAAAGATGGAAGAGCACACAGTAGTGTACAACAAACAAATGACAAGCACTCTTAGGGTTCACTGTATCGGGGCTCTTGTTTGGGATCAGTATGACACTGGATGTAATTCACTCTCTTCCTGTACGGTCACCAGTTTCTCGTTTTGTGAAAGGTGACAGCTGGACACTGTTTCCTGGCCTCCTTCTCTTTCAGATTCCTTCTTGAAAATGGCACCTTGTGTACGGGTGACCTTAAATGACAATATGTCAGCAGGACAAGTGTGCAGTTGAGGATAGAGTGAGGACGAGGACCACCCCCCAGGCTGGCCTCTGGGTCCTCTTCGAGGGGAATGACGCAGAACAAAGCCCCTCTGCCTATCTGTGGCCTCTCACATGCATTTCTGACTACACCGTGCGACACCTGCCTCTGCAGGTACGAGGGCCTCATCTCGGTCTTTCCCCAGCATTGTTGACTGTGGCAATCAGGGAGATGAGCACGATATTCTTGGAGGAGGTATGATCTGTTTTGTTCCTGGGGTCACAAGGAGACTTGTGAGTGGACTCTAAACTCCATTTGTCTCAAATAAAGAGCACATAACGTTTGCAACAGCTTCCGGAAATAGCATCTAAACTGAGGTTTCTCACCTGGAAAACGGTGTCCATTCTTATCAGGTAAGTGCCACTCACATGTGGTTAGTCTTCCACTGATATTTTGGCACCCACCGTTTCACTTTGTTTTCCAGAAGCCCAAGGCAGGTGGAAGAAATGCTACCATTTACCAGGTGAGGAACCTGAGACTCACAAAAGAGGCATCACTTGTTCAAGAACATATAGTTCAAAGCCAGCTTTTCTGAGCCCTAAGGAGGATTTTATCTTCACATTCTTAAATATGGATACAGTCTGTGATATTCTTGCAATATTTTGTATGAGCAGCTGAATAAAACTTGGGAAAAACAAACAAATTCTGTCCTCGGCTAACACTAAACATCCTCGGAAATACTTCCTTGTGCAATGCTTGTTGATTCGAATATTACCACTAGATGGCGCTGTGCATTAGGAAACTGTTCTGGAGAATACTTGGAGAAATCAAGGATTATTTGAGCAAAAAACACTGAATTGTTCCGAAATAGGAACGTCTTTGTAATTTGGGAAACGATCAACAAAATTCAGAGTTTTTCTTTTTAAATGAAGCAGGAGAGACAACTAACTTGTCAGAATAATTCTAGCACGACAAATAAATTTTTTTCTGCTAATCAGGGGGCATTAGTGCAAAGAAATGCACGTTGGCAACAACGTAGCTGTGGAACTGTAAAATTCATGAGATTAGTTATTTGCTAATCTGAGGTTGTCTTTCTTCTCTGATTCTCATTAGTTCCCATTCTCAAACTCTTCAGAGTTTTGTAAAACCCACAAGCCTACGATTTGCATGATCTTTGACAACTGTGTCTTTCTCATACTTTTGAAATATCCTTTGATAACAGTCCAGTAACCAAAAACCTTTTATTTTTAGTTGAACATTCCTGACACTTGGTTTAGTTCTCAGTCCACACTTGGTGAAAGTTGGATAACTGACTAATAAAGCATACCACTTTTCTGGGTACTGATCATCATTTTAAAATGTATTTACTGAGCACCTCTAAGGACCTAAGACACAAAACTTCCGCTCTAAGACAGGAAGTAGGAAGTGGTTCTGAGTCATGGTGCTTTCTAGCCTATGCTATTCTAAGTCTAACCCAACACTATTCTGCTGTGGTGAGGCTGACATAATCCTAAAGTACACACTTCTGTGTAGCTTTATTCATGTGTATGCAGATGTCACATCCCTAAAGTACAACTATTTAAAAGATGACTCTTCACAACGAACTGTCTGCATTGCTGACCATAGTGGTATCATCTAGAGTCTACATTCCATTTTACTATTTGATGTTTCTAGTCTTATTTTAGCATTGAATTTTCTTGAATATTGGCTCTTTGTAGTGCATTTTAAATTTAATTTTTAGTTTTAAAATGTGTTAATATATATATAATACACATATATATTATATATATATAATACATAATAATTGCAACTATCTGGGTGAATTACTACATATATAAGTGCACCTTGACCTCTTGCACTTTTCCTTCTCCCCTCCTCTCTCTTCCTTTTCTCAATATTTCCTTCCCGTTTTCACAAGAGGAGAATAAATGAACAATGATTGGATTAATGAACATATTCTCTCTGATAAACTGCAGACAGAAAAAATGAAATTCCCATGACTTATGTTTGAGAAGATGCAGGGTGACTTTTGATGAATATTGAAGTTCAGGAGATTCTCAAACTGGGCTTTTTAGAGAAAATTCCAAGGGATGCTATAGAAATAATTTGTAAAGCTTGCAAAGTAATCTTTTGCTTCCGTTAAAATACCTTTTAGGAGTTGTTTTGGTTTCTTTTTCTTTTTCAGTTTATGAATCATCTGTTAAAATCACGTTGGACAATGATTTAGCAAAATTCTATGTTTGAATTTCAGTGAGACAGGCCAAACATTATGAAATCTGTAACATATTCCAGGAGTAATGGTGATGTGGACTAAAATTCACAATCATCACTCTACCAAAATGCAAGGGATGATTCCATCTCATTAATCAGTTTCATAGGTGGAAAAGTCTACTGTAAAATCAATTATAGGAATCACAAAACACAAAGCAATAAGAAAATTTCTTAGGAAAATACATGGAAGTAGTGAATTGGGAACTATGAAAGCAAAGAGAATGGTTTTTTACTCTAGTTTGAGTGTAGGGGAAAGAAAAGATTTCTTAAAATAAGTTTGATTTTGTAACAAAATGATGCATACGAGGTAGCTATTACAAATCATTTAGGAAAAGGAGGCATTGGGGGAACACTAGAAATCAGAAAAAAATCACTGTGTATATGGATAATTTAAAGAAGTTCATTTTTTCTGATTTGTAATGAGAGAGTACAAGAAGGTTAAATGGAAAATGTATTTCCTGGCTGGTCTTGAAAGTTCCTGTATGACAAGAAGGCTGGTGGTGTGATTAATGTAGGGAGTGATGTAATCAGATTTGTTGTTTTCAACGATCACTCTTGCTGAGGTGTGGAAATTAAATTGTGTGAGCCTGGAGGTTGGAGTGAGCTAGGTGCACTGTGAAATCAGGAGGAAGCTACCACAGAAATCTGAGTTTTTAATATGTCTACAGCCAGGACAGCAGGAGGACCAGGATTCATAGGGAGATCCATAAGTAAGCTTTATGGGGGTTAATAAAATATCACAGGCTGCAGAAGTATTAGTGGAAATGTTACAAAATGAGGAAGAAACTGGCAAAAAAAAACCAAAAAAAGCAAAAAAAAAAAAAAAAAAACTCTAAAGCTCCTGGCTCTGAGAACACTAGTATGTTTTTGAAATGGATCCTGTGATGAGCAGTTTAGGGTGCAGACAGAGAGGCTGAGGAAGTGAACTCAAGTTATCCCAGAAGAAAAGTGTCGTATGCTTTTAGCATAGCAAAACTTGTTTGTACATTTGGATGCAAAACTGGGAAGTTAAAGAAAATAAAGGAGGAAAGTGTTAGTCCTGCAACCTTCTCTTTTCAAAATAATTATTGAAATGATACATGAAGAATCCTCATTAAGAGAAACACCAAATAATTAGCCTTAATGAAAATGCTCCACTGAGACTTGTTATTGTCAGGATAAAGGGGTATAGGTGGCATCAATGACCATGGACAGATGGTGGTATATATAGAAACATATTTTGTCATAATATTCTTTCATGCAGAAATAAGGGAGAAAAGTAACCAGTGATAGTTACATTCACTGTCTAGACCTGGGAAACTGGATGACGTCATTCTCAGCAAGTTACTTACCTTGTCGTTGAAAGAGAATGG
This sequence comes from Petromus typicus, assembly GCA_004026965.1. Classification (NCBI taxonomy): domain Eukaryota; kingdom Metazoa; phylum Chordata; class Mammalia; order Rodentia; family Petromuridae; genus Petromus; species Petromus typicus. The sequence goes on from PVIR01019998.1 coordinate 14,867, forward strand.
TGTAAACATATTTGCCACCTAGTGATGTGTTTTTGCAGTCAGTAGTATGCTCCTGAAGCCTTCATGTTTTCATGAAGGACTTAGAACTTGAAGACTGAGTGATAATGTAGTCCTTAGCATCAAAGTAGAGATGGTGCAAGATTTCCATGTTTATGTATATTTGATTTATGGTTCTGAAAGCTAGGACATCTAAGTGCGTGTATATGGCATGCAGAATAAATCAAGACAAATTCATCCTTACATTAAGAACTAGCTTCTATATAACTAGTTTACTTCCTCAAAAAATATAAATTCATAACCTAATCACCTCTTAAAAGTTAAACTGCTTGGGGGCTGAGGATTTACCTCAGTGGTTCTGGCACCTGTCTTGCAAGTGCAAGCGCCCAGGTTCAGTCCCTGGTAACCACATTTAACAATAGTGGATGTGGAGAATCATGTCCACCAGCAATCAGTGTCACATGCCATAGTGCCAGGCGTGGTGGCTCAAACCTGTAATCCTAGCACTCAGGAGGCAGAAGCAGGAGGATGCTGTGCTGAGCTCATGCCCAGCCTGAACTAGAAAGTGAGACCCTGTCTCAAAAAAAATAAAAATAAAAAGTTCAACTGCTTAATGTTGTTATGATAGCAATTAAATTTTGACATGAGTTTTAGAGGGGATATTCGAAGTAGGTACAGTACCTCTTGAGCTAAATCTCTGGCCCTGGAAAGGATATTCAAACCAAAAGGTGCTCTCCCTTTGCCTCAAAGCCCATGCCTTGTTCATTTACACAATACATTAATTCTATCCCAATATCACCAAAATTTTAACTGACTTCAGTATTGACTCAAAAGCCCAAAGTCAAGAGTTCACCAAAATCACAAATGATGCATCTCCAGGTACGATTCACCCCATGTCAAGTTCCCTCCAGCAGTGAACTTGAGAAATCAAGGCACATTATCCACTGTCCAAGTCTACGGTGGTGGGATAGCAATACAACAGATAGCCACACTCCAAAAGGGGAAAAGGAGCAGAAAGTAGGGGGTAACCACCCCTGAGCAAGTCTGAAAGCCAGTAGGAATGAGCATATTAAAGCCCACAGTGATCCTTCTCTTTCTGTCTCCTCTCCTGGACACAGTGGGGTTTCAAGGACCTGAGGCCTGTAACCACGGTGACACCACCTGTCCAGCACGTTAGCTTCATAAGCACACAACTTCTTGTTCCAGGATTTATCCTTAGGAAAACCATCTTCCAGTATCCCAGAAATTTCAGCCTCTGGCCTCCAGGGTTCTCTGCCTTTCTTCTTCAAAACCATCCTGCCATGTCCAATTCCAACAGCTGGGTACCATGTTCCTTTTGGTTTCCTGGTAAGGATCTTCCATCTGTTTCCCCGTGTCTCTTATTTTCCACATATCTGACTCTTCCTGGATCTTACTGTGTAAAATATTCAAGAGGACTTTCTACAGCACCGAAACCCAGGATGATCTTCACTCAGTCTCCAGGGGTGAGGGTGAGGGAGGAAACCACCTGAGAGAAAAGATTGGGGCGCGTCTTCATCAGTGAGACTGACTTCTCAGGATCAGCCGTCACCATCCACTATCCGTCAACTTGACAACCAGACTCAGATCCTCCAGTCGTATGTAATCTCCAAATAAGACTCATGGCAACTCAAAAAATCAACAAGATATAACTATTCTGGACACTATCGGGAAGGCCCTTATACTTTTGCAAAAGTCTCACTAGCTCCAGCACTTTTGAGTCTTTTCTGAGAGTCTAGGAAAAATCTCAACTGTTAACTACTGTAAAAAAAAAAAAGTTATATTACCTCCAGGTAGAAAAAAATAGGAAAAAATATGATTTTATTGAAAAGAGGGGAAGGAAGAGACAGAAAGGAGTCAAGTTTTCCCCACGTATTTGTGTTTTTTGTTCATTTCATTCTCTGTGTCCCACGTTTTCATCTATAAGGAGGAGACTGATAAAATGCTTACTTCCTTGTGTGGTTGCATTCCTTATACCTATAAAACTTTACGCATGCTATTTATCCCAGCTTCCCCAGAGGCTGAGTCAGGAGGATCATAAGTTTGACACCAGATTAGGTAGGGAAGTAAGACTCCATCTCAAAATTTTAAAAAATGGCTTGTGATGTAGAAAGAAACATCCATGTTTGTTTGGATCCATGACTTGGCAATTTGGATCCATGACTTGCCAATAATAAAGCTACTGTTGTTCATGCTTATTTTAACACAGTTTGAAACAACTAAAGATAGATACTTCACATAATTATTCTGCATTTTCTTCTCCATGACTTCCTTCCCCATTATCTATTCCTCCTTCTCGAGGTAGCCTCCTTAGGAGGTTTGCACTTTCCTGATGTGCTGGGCAAGTCTGGCTTGACTAAGCAGGCCCAGGGCCAAGGTCTCTCTGAGCCTCCCCAGTCTCTGGGTTTTGCTCATTGTGAGCTGCAGAGAGTGCCAGACACGGATTTCATTAATCCTGCCATCAGTAGGTCTGAATTCATTGCAACTAATACAATACCTGTGTCTCTAACTGTGCCAACGTTTTCTTGACACTGTGCATGACCTCCTGTTATTTCTCAACAAAAGCTGGCAAGGACAACGCAGCTGGTGAAGTGAAACAGCCCAGTGGGCCTCACACTGTGGAGTGCATCCATGCTGAAATGAACAACACATTCCACAGAGATCCACAGCCACTCAGCTCAGAAGAAAAAGAAAAAGAATGAGGGTAGAGTCACTCATACTGGGGAGAAAACTTCAGAGCATAAGATTTCTGTATATATCTTCTCTCCATTGACAACCTTCGCAACATCCAACATGGAATCCAAGACCTTTCTGATTCTAGTGTTATGTCTTGTGATGTTATTCCAAAAGGTCCCCTTCCTACTTTACCCTCACCAGAAGAATCACAGATGTCCTCCTGGTGGAACAAGTCTCAAAATCTTTGAAGTTCCTGCCAGCAACACCAAAAGAGAAGGCCACATGCCATATGGATGAGTAGGCTTAGTTACAGGTCACTTTGGTGGTGAAATCAGACAACAGAGGCTGCTGCATAGTACAAGAAAAGTACAAGAAAAGATGGCTTTGTTTCATCTCAAAGGTCTCTGCTTTTTCCCTTTATAGTTTGGGTTATAATTTTCTGTTAAATCATTATCCTTTGTGCCTTACTCTTCCGTGAACCTAGAATGAGACTTTTATTTTCTTGACTAAAGTATCAGAGGTTTCCTTAGAGCCATTACCAGCAGAAAAACGTTGCAAAGCATGTTAACAGGAAGGGAGATTACCGAGGGAGGTGGGGGTGACATGGGTGTCCTTTCACAATATCTTCTTTTTTTTTTTTTTTTTTTTTTTAGGTCTTTTCGCTTTGTGGTTCAGGCTGGCCCTAAGCTCAGCCTCAAACTCACATCACAATCCTGCTGCCTCTGCCTCCCGAGTGCTGGGATTACAGGTGTGAGCCACCACGCCCGGCACTGTGGTATGTGGTACTGGTTGCTGCTGGGTGTGGGTCTCCACACCCAGTATTGTTATGTGGTTACCGGGGAATCGAACCCGGGTCCTTGCGCTTGCAAGACAGGCACTGGAACCACTGAGCTAACTCCCCGGCCCCCTTTCACAATATCTTTAACTCCCACATAATAATTGCATATGTTTATGGAGTAAAGTATGAAGACTTGATACATGTATGCAGATCAATGCAATAGGCATCTGAATTACCAGAAATCTTTATTATTTTTTCCTGGAAGTCTATGTACTCTTCTTTTCTCATTCCTTATAAAGTACATCACAACCTATCATAGACTAAAGTTGCTCTACTCTGCTGACAAATGATAATATGTATTCTTCCTATCTAAGTGTGTTTTGGTCCTGGTTGTCTAGCTTCCTTTCATCTCTTTTCCTTTCCTAATCCACACTGGCAATTATTTTTATTCTTGACTTTTGCGAAATCAATCTTTTATGTTTCCATATTTCAGCATTTAGCATTTGACTCCCACAGTTGGCCTACTTTGCTCACTATGACAAAGACATAGCTTTTTAACAGTATTATATTCTAGTCATTGTCATTGGGGTTTCAGGGTAAACAAGTAGGTGAAAATCTCCCCTGCCTCTGAATAACTCATGCTCTAATGAGTAGGAATTAAATGCATTGATAATTACAAAATGTAGGAATTTTTGTAAAAACCTCTCTCCATGGGAGAGAAAAACAGAAAAACCTAGTTATATTTGAGAGGTATATGAAATGTATTCTGTGAAGAAAAAGCTGTTTTTAGTTCCAATCTACAGAAAAACATTTGAAAGTTTGAAAACTGATAAAGCTCTGTAGAATTATCTATAATTTTGTAATAAAGATAATGTTCCAGTAAATTATACAGTTTTTTTGGTAGAAGAAGAGATGTAATGAGTTTAATATTCATTCTCAGTGATTAGGGATCCTTCTGACTGCTTATTGAGCCATTTAAGGAATAAGTGGTAACTGGTTTCATATGTACAGAGGCCAAGGTTCTACCCTGAATTTTGATCATTTCTGGTTCTCTCCGCTACATTTGGCAGAGAATTCTGCTATATACATTCTGCCATTCTACATGATGTAGACACTAACACCTGAATGACAGAGAGGACCAGCAGGAAAAGTTTGCACACTGTGAGCAAGCTACGTTATTTGGCTCCGGAATGGTTTTATTTGTAATGTGATAATCATGCTTGGCAGATAGGATGCTGTCTTATGAACGAAGCCCAGGATCAAAGCATGGATGTTCTGTTGCACCAGTGACTGTCCAGGCAGTGAGGAAGGCTGTGGATATCTGATTCTGGCTCCTTTCCTACAAACAAAGGACTCACAGAAGTCTGTAATAAGCACTAAGAGAGAGACAAGCTTTCTGAAATGTTAAATTAGAATCATAATCAAATAGCCTCTCTAAGGTATGATGGGCTTAACTGTGCAAGAATACTTTCAGTCATAAAGTCAGTAATGTCATCCGACAGAACCCGAGCCACAGATTTTAAAGTAACAAGTACATAATTAGATGGGGTAGCAAGTAACCCACTTAAGATATGTTCTATAAGATTTCTGATCAGGACTATATTGTTGATTAGGTTGGTTACACAATCACTAACCCTACATTTAGACAAAATTCCAAAGTGCATTTAATGATTATATATGATCTATCTTAGCTCTCTGTTTAGAAATTAAAGAAAATTATTTTACACTTGAGGTAATTATTTTCCAAAAAGAAATATTGATTTCTTTGAAACCACATGCAAATTGGCCATATCTCATTCTCTGCTCATGTATTTTTTTACTGATATGTTTTGCTGGTCACTTTTACAGACATTTTCTCATCTAAGTACATGATAGGTGTTCATAGGAGTAGACTAAATTATGCTCTCTTACCAGTATTAGGACATATTTGTACTATCGAAATGGAAATTGCACAAGGTTTCATTTAACAGATAGCCTCATATCTGAAGAAATCTTAGGTGTGCTATTCTCTGCATGCCTTTCATGAAAACTTTTCCCTCTACTGGCCCTACTCATAATGAAATTAGAGAGAGTGGAAATGAACACTGTCCTTTTCTACATTGAATCAGACAAATGCTCCTGTAGTTTCACATGTCCTTATCAAATTTTCATGGGGACAGATTCTTCCTACTAAAATATATAACAAACTATATTTTTGAGGAAGAATTTGCTGAGGCAGCAACTTATTTTCTCAAGACATAAAGATGGGGAAAGATACAGAAGGCTGTAGCTATGCCATTAAATTGACAGAAAAGTTGAAAAATGATAAAAGAAAAAGATACGTTTGAATAGTGTTTTGTTATAAATAAAACATGGTTTTGGTCACAGTAGCAGCAGTACCACGAATCTCCAAAATTCTGATAGCAATACCTAGATAAGCTCAGAGATGCTCAGGGAAGCTGGCCAGCTAGTACTGTGAATTTTAGTGTGTGTTTTCACTTCCACTCACAACTTATTTTAAGTGTAAAAGTTATGTTGACATTGATAATATTTCTTTTCTCTTCAGTGATTGTTGTTTTTCTCCTACGACTATTACTTTGAACTGCTCTGTGTGGGCCTTCTTAAATTAGGTCTCAGAGTGTCATTATTACATTCGCAACTTCTCTGCTTGCCTCCACTCACTTTTTCCTGGCAGGATCACGTCAGTTGTGATCTCCCAGGCTGCGTCTAATGGGCCCATAAGCTTGAGTGGAGTCGGTGGACCAGCTCAGACAACGACACATTGTTCTGACCTTTCAGAACGCTGCCTGCTAAAGCACTTGGCAAGGGGGATTCACTTAACTCATTCATGGATAACTGGGACCACTTAAATATGAAGGGACCGAATTGCTCCCTCTCATGTTGACCCAGGGTAAACCAGTTGTTTCTCCCTGATCCCACGTGGGGGAGGATGTGCAGGTCCAGACGTCTCATGTGTACATATGAGCATACACTTAAAAATCCGTTTTAATAATGGGGCCATATCTTATGTTTTCACATTCTCTAACTATAAAGATATATGCAAAAGGGAAAACTTCAAATTAATTTACAATGGCAATAGACTCACGAGATAGATCATTTACAAAACCTTTCCCTAATGTCTTAAAGTCCTTTTTTTTTTTTTTTTTTTTTTTTTTTTGAGACAGGGTCACGCTTTGTGGTTCAGGCTGGCCCTGAGCTCAGCCTCAAAATCACATCACAGCAATCCTCCTGCCTCTGCCACCCGAGTGCTGGGATTACAGGTGTGAGCCACCACACCCGGCACTGTGGTATGTGGTACTGGTTGCTGCTGGGCGTGAGTTTCCATGTCCAGTATGGTATATGGTTACTGGAGAATTGAACCCGGGCCCTTGTGCTTGCAAGACAGGCACAGGAACCACTGAGTTAACTCCCCAGCCCCAGTCCTTGTCTTTTCTTTTAAAAATTTGCCATAAAGCAAACTAAAAATTTCCTTTGACTCAGGTATTCCTCTCTAAGTATCTTTCTCCAAAAGTTAAAGATATCATATTACAGCAATACATACATATTCATATGTGCAGCAGTGCAATTTACATAGCTAAATTTTGGAAGCTACCCAATATGCCATCCTCAGATGAATGGACAAAAATATATGGTGTTTACACACAATGGCATATTCCTCTGCCATAAAGAAAGGTAGAACTGAGTCATCTGTAGAAAAATGGATATACCTTGAGACCATAATGTCAAATGAAATAAATCAGACATACAAGCTTAAAGAGTACATGATTTCTCTTATATGAGAAACCAAAAAAAAAAAGTTTATAAATAGAGAACAGGAAGTAGAGAGATGGATAGTTTGCAAAAGAGTTGGGAGCCAGAAGATGGATGGAAGAGAGGGGAAGGAATAAAATGAAGACTGGGTATGTGTGTGCTTAGTTTCCCCGGAGGAGTCTGATCATCATGTGCTGTAGAAATGGACTGAAATTGAAAACATGCAAGTCAAGCTTCTAAAATATTGACTAAGGATATTCCCTTTGAAGTCAGTACGCGCTTCTGAGTCCTTCCCTAGATATTCAACTCAGGCAAAGGGAGGTACTCTACTCGTGATTGGGTTCCCCTCTGAGGTCCATAACTAAACACTGATCTCTTGACTCAGTGTTGAAGACGTTCTCAACACTCAAACAAGACTGGTTGAGGGTCTTGTTTTACTCTATTATCATTCACATTCTCTCTTCCCTAAATTTCTCCGTATTTTTTAGATATGTTATTTCTCTAAAAAATCTACTTGCAAGTCTTTGCATAAGAACCTGCTTCCTAAAGAAGTGGATTTAGAACACAGGGTGGATTTACACACAATGAACTCATGCTTGCAGATTCTCACTGCAATATTCTTTCCTCTACATCATTCTTTCCTTGTTTTTTTTTTTTTTAATCTCTTACACGCTGATAATATGAGTTAAATGTTGACAAGTCTTGGCCTCAAATGAGGGCTTAAACCTCCTAAAGGTAAGAAGGTCTATCAAGAATAGATTTATTTCCTAAACTCAGGATAATGAGCGTTCTGCATTAAACATTTAGTTAATATTATACTTGAGTAGGTGATGTTGGAATACTTATTAAATAAAAAAATTAATTACCTTTTAAGATGCATGACTATGACTTCAGATATTTTCTTTACACAAATTAGGTTATATGGGAGTTGTTAACATGATGATATTCGGGCTGGGAATGTAGCTCAGTGCTATTTCCTGCCTGGAAAATGAAGTCTTGAGTTTGATCCTTAGTATTACAAATAAATAAATAAATAGTCGTGTACAGAAAACACGATGTTTTTCTTTCTACTACAAAGATATTCATAAACTTTTACCCTGCTTTCTTCTCACTACTCCCTTACATATATGGCTACATTTCTCTTCCTCATACATGAAATAAATAGGACACACTTGTGCCGATATCATGTCATTTCTCTAGTGTGAGAAACTGAAACTGTAAATGAGATCCAAAACTAGGTATTGTGAAATAGGAAGAAAATGTTCAAATAGGAAGGGGAACTGGGAAGAGGGAAGCCAAGAAGGGAAATGAAACTTGATGGTAAAAAGGAAAAATGAAAACAAGGCTTTTGAACACTGAAGCGAAGAGGGGATGGAGAGAGAGCAGGGGGATAGAAAAAAGAAGAACAAGAAGATCAAAAAAAGAAGATGTATCAAGATACATCCAACAGGTGCAAATTCTCAGTGATGAATGTGATCATAACGTGTACTTAAAAGTACCAATAAACTAATTTTTTTAAAAAATATAATGGCAGATGGACAGTTTTTCTCTTCAGAAGCTTTTGTGCCCCGTTCTATTATAAGGCACATATTTAAACACAGTAACCTTTTTTTTCCGGAATGAATAGAAGACTATATCTTATTGCCAATTTCTTAGGTTTATTTCCCACTCTTTAAAAAATCCTACGCATCTTAAGTTTCTTCCTGTATGATTTTACTCTCTCTGTTCCAATTTCCGATATGTGTTCTTCCAATCTTTATTTATCAAAATATTATACATCCTTCCAGGTCCAGGTGAGACATTATCACCTTAGTCTTCATGTTTTTCAAGAGTGTATCCAATAGTAAAAATGATTTATTTTTAACATTTAATCTTTATGTCTTTAGTTTTGAATTACCTCCCCCCTAGAATGTGTCATTTTAAATCAAAAGTGTTATGTTTGGGGTTATTATGCTTACCCCCTGCTAACGCATAGCTTGTTACATTAAAGCTGCTTCCTAATTTTTCTGGTATGACTGGGGTACAAGTGGGTACTGACAGTGTAATCATTGAATATACTCAAGGCTAGTGGCGAAGGCCTATGGGGCCAGAATTAGGCAGGTGGAGACACGAGGATGGTAATGTAGAGCTTGACCTGAGCATTTTAGCGAGTTTGTGAAATTCCATATCAAAACAAAAACAAATAGTGGGCTGGAGATAGAGGTCAGTGTGCCAAACAATAAAAATAAAAGTGCATTATGGTGCATGACAGTTGGCGTATCGTGTCAGAGGCCGTTTTCAGCACCTTGGCCAGAGCAATGGGGCCAAGAATGGTTTCCTATATTATAACCTGGCTTCATTATAGTAGTTATTAGTGCTATTTCGAAAACACACATGTTCAACTATGATTGGCAAAGAGATTATAACCATCCTATAGGTATCTATTAAATCCAGAACAGTTTTGCTTTAATACATGCTCTTCTAAAAATCAGTTATACAGCCCTAGGGCTGAATAGAACACCAAATGTCACCCAATACAAAATCCCTACCTCCAATGATCTCTGGACAAAATATATTTTTTTGGATCATTTCCCTTTGTATTGTAAACTTTTTTGTAATTTAAAATGTTTTTTTATCACTATATATGTATCTGCTGTAAAACCATTTGCTGGTGCAGATACTTATGTAGTCAGAACTTTTAGAAAACCAACACTTCAGAGCTCATTTCCAATCTCATTTTTTTTTCTTTTTCTCTCCTTTCCGTATTCCCTCCCCCTCTCTCTTCCTGTACTTGGGATGTAACCCAGGGCCTTCACACTGAGCTGTGCCCTCAGCCTTTTTATTTTTTCTTTAGTTTTGAGATAGAATCTTGCATAGTGAGTTAGAATTTATAATTCTCACTCCTTAGCCTCCCAGAGTGCTGGGACTAGGTAATTAATTAGAAATGCTTATTGGAAAGGAAAATAAGTCAGATATGAAACATTAGTCTCTGATGGTTTCTTGAATATGAAAAACCCTAAATACACAAAAATTAAAGGGCATGATAAGAGAGAGAAAATAAGAAATAGGGAGGTAGATTCTGTAGCTATAGAAGGGGCTCTGAGGAAAGAAAGAAGCGTGATGGAGGGAGAAAGAAGGAATAAAAATGAGCAGGATGTGATACACATCCGTACAGTTTCCCCAGGTAGAATGTCATTGTTACACACAGCAAGTATAGCCTGAAAACTGTACCTCACACCACACTCTTCATGCAGTGATTCAGATACATGGACAAGGAAGTTTTTGATCACTCTGTAGTATGAACCCTGGCTACTTTTTGCTTTTTAATTTATAGAATATTCTTCCCACTTCCTCCAACAGCTTATATGAGTACATCTTTCTCCACATGGACCTCTTTCCACAATCCTGAATGTTGTCAATCTTAGTTTTTAACAATCTGGAAAACAACATTTGAAATTTAACAAGAAAAAGTCTTGAAAGTATTTTATTTTATTTTATTTTATTTTTAGATTTTTTGAAACAGGGTCTCACTTTGTGGTTCAGGCTGGCCCTGAGCTCAGCCTCAAACTCACATCATAGTGATCCTCCTGCCTCTGCCTCCCGAGTGCTGGGATTACAGGCATGAGCCACCACGCCCGGCTCTGTGGTATGTGGTACTGGTTGCTGCTGGGCATGAGTCTCCACACCCAGTATTGTATGTGGTTGCCGGGGATTGAACCCAGGTCCTTGCGCTTGCAAGACAGGCACTGGAACCACTGAGCTAACTCCCCGGCCCCTTAAAAGTATTTTATTTAGTGAGATATGTATTTTAAAACTGAAGGCACATCGAGTAGATAATGGGACAGATAAGAAGATGAACTCAGCAAATAAGGCTCAGAGGAGCTTATTTGCTGTGGTTTAAAAATGAGTACGTCATCAAATATAAAGCAGGTCTAATGTCTTTTTTTTAAATTTGTAATTTAGTGACATAACCTTGTCCTCACAGGTGCTGCGTATCCTCAGTGATACATGGACCTGGGAGAAGGGACATCTGTCACATCTTATCATCATGACCTTTGGCCATTATTTTTGTTTTTGTTATTTTTTGAAATCTCTCTTTAGGTTTTCTGCCATTTGCTGTAATTTACATTACAGAAATAAAAGAGAGAAAGAGAAAAATATCACCTACATTTCTTCTTCTGTCCATTGTTCCCCTTCCTGTTTCACTGTTAACATTAATTCCTCTTTTTTGGCTTTTTCTACATTCACCTTTTGATTAGTCTTCTGCAGTGAGGGTACCTTTCATTTTTAAAATAATGCAGCCCATATTTTATCACTAATTTCATTTTCTATGTAAAAAGTAAAATATAAAGTTCATAATTTCAGATAATACACACAGTTACCTTTGTGCAGGAGTATCAGTTCTGTTGGGTATTGATGTTTTAATTGAACAGACAATCTTATGACTCAGTCTCCTCCCTCTGTGGGATTTCAGCAAGGGCAGAGACCTGTTCTCATCAGAGCTTCTGCTTCTCTCTCTCTTCCCTGTGTCCATATCTACTCAGCTGAATGAAGTTTACGTTGTTCTTACTCAGAATTGCTGCTTTCCTGGGTATGGTGATTGGGTGGGTTGGTTGTACAGTATGCTGTGGACACACATCCTGGCTTAGCTGTAGTATTCTAGAATTATTTCTATTCTACCAGCATTCCTTCCAGTGTAGTGCTTGTCAAAACAGCTGTATTTTGGACAATAAATTCTGTGATTGTCCTCCTTGTGGGCTCAGGTATTAGACTCCTGGGGAAATTCCACACAATTTTGTTCCAAGCCCTCAACCCCTCTGAGCCCAGTTTTACCTCACACCACCAGATATCTTCTCTGGAGGTCAGGACCTGGGAGATGGGTGGAGCTGGAGGAGTTAGGATGCCTCAAACCAGCCACACCCTCCCTCATTTTGAAGGGTGTCAATGGTTGGAGTCGAGGGTACTCTGCAACTTTATGTTTTTCATTTTCAAAACTAAACTGCCAACTAGACTGCTCATTATTCTCCAACTAGGCCTCACACTTCTTTTTCCTGCTTATGTTTTCTTCTGTTTTTCTCCTGAGACAAGATCAGTGCTGTACTTGTTACATTTCTCACCATATAGCTGATAAATGTCTGTAACATCTTGCCTTTAATGAACCTTGAACACTTCCTTAGTTTCCTTCTACTCACAAACTTGTAAGATACGGGCCATAGTTCTCAGAACATAAAATCAAACTTTGAATGAAATGGAAAAATAGTGCACATTCATTGAATTGAATCAGTAGAAATGAGTGTAATTGACTTTCAAATGTTGATTTTTATGAAGTAGGAAGCTTTTTACTTGAGAATGTAAGTAGAAAGGGAGTTTGTACTCTGAATGAAAGTGAAGAAGACAGCAACTCAACATATCTATAACATTTTGCAATTATAAAATTATGTAGCAAGGTGTATGATGCATACTTATAATCTCACTTCCGTGGGAGGCTGAAGTATAAGGACCACAAGTTTCAGCCCACCTTGGGTAGTTTAGCAGCATAGTAAAATGCTGCCTCAAAAGTTTAAGAAGAGCTGGTGACATAATTCAATGTGCAGGCCGTGGGGAAACAAAAACCTTCACAATATTGTGAGATAGATAAGGCAAAACTTTTGCCAAATCAGTACTGTACAGGTTATTTCACTGAAACAGAGAAGTTAATTTTTTTTTTTTCTGGTGCAGAGCTGTTAGGGTTAGGAGCCCACTTTCCAACTACAGTCTCTTTTATTCTTAGTATCATCAAACTCCAGCACACAGAAGTAATAGTGATAATCCTTGTGTGCATTCTGATCTACTCAAATGAATAAATCCTAACAATTACTAGGGATATTAAGCATCTTCTATATGTCTGCTTTCAGAGTCATTGGGAGGGTTAATTTTATTTATCAGAGTCCCCTAATCCCTCTTGCTTCCACTGCTACCTATACGACAACTCAAAACACATCTAATTCCTCCTGTGCCCTTCCTTATAAAGCATCATGATAAATAAATTACTGTATACATTGGGAACAAGGACAGCGGGATGGACTGGGTGGGTTTCAACATAGTCTTTCAAGTCAAGAGAAGGAAAGGCTGTCTCTGGCAATATGGTGCTCAGTCTCCCACTGGGGCCAAGGTGTCTGGGTGGGCACAAAGGGTGACCCTGGCAGCTGCCACCTCCTGGCTCCACCCAGAATGAGTCCCTGTGAGCCAGAGGTTGAGAATGATGACCGAATGGCATCTGGGAGGTGGCAGATCTCAGGAGATCAAAATGAAAGGCAGGGTGTGTTTTCAGTCTTTGGCCTGATTGTAAGAAGGATTGACTTCTTGCGGTGCCTCATTAAACAGCTGCTGTTGCTTCCAGAGTCACTGTAACCAGAGGCCCCAAGGAAGCATCACCTTCACAAAGCTCTTGAGAGATCTGGGAGCACCCCCAAGGGAGGCCATTTAATTTTAAAGATACTTTTAAAATGAGAAATTACATGGAAACACCCTTTCTACACTTTATTAGTGCGGAGTACAAAACTGGGATAGAGAGGAGGGGGAAACACTCCCCCAAAACACATCTGGTGTATCCCTGAAGGGTATCATTTAACTGCTCCCACTTTATTATATGAAGGGGCTCAGCATTGGAAATATGATTACTCACTTTCACTTTGGGAAAGGACTACTTTAGGCTTTAATGTCAGCAGCAGTAATTGGGAGAGAGATTTATTTCTTTTTAAATATCTTTTTTTCCATTTAGAAGTATATTAATCGTTTTGATCATGAGGCTGTTGCTCCTGATTCTGAAGATACATGGCTGGGTTCATACTGAGACACATCCCTTGCCCTCTTTTAATTTTTCTCAGTGAGGAAGATCCCAGGGCTGGGCTCAAGGTTGAGATGGTCCTGCCCCAGTGCCGCAGAGTTCTGAGATTACAGACAGGTGTCACCATGTCTGCCTTGTCACTTTTGCTTTGGTGCTGTACCCCCCTACTATCCTCACTCTGATTTTTTGGAAATGGGATTCAATCTTTATATTTTTCTCTTCTGAAGTGATGGAGAATTAATCCATTTGTGCTGAAAGTTGTGACTTTTAAGGATTCTTGAAGGGAATTCATGTTTGTTACCTAGAAAAATTCAAGGAACAAGAATTTGAAGGGAAAAATGTGTACTGTATTTGTATGGCTTTTGTCTAGATGTCCTGCTCCATCCTCAGCCTCATGTGGTCGTAGGTGGGGCTTTTCCAGAGATGGCTGGATGTGCACTGTGTGATGCTGGGATCAAAGGCATGTGATTACTAAGCCAGTCTGCGGAGTGGTCTGGCACTGTTTTGGGGAGGATTATGGGTGTCCCACACTGGGTGTGCATGCTGTCCTTTCTAAAACTGGATACGGAGTGGGCAAAAGAGGGCTGTTACTTGTTACTCACCGCTTGCTATTTGCTGCCTGCTGCCCATCCTGGACTGTTCCTTTTCTGAGAGGCCCCTCTGCCATGCTGCCCTGCCTACCAGCCAGCCAATTGCGAACTGAAAACTCTACAAACTATGAACTAAACAAACCTTTCCTCTGTTAACTTTGGGTGTCAAATGTTTTGTCTCAGCAATGACAAAAGCAACTATGACAATGTTTCAACAAAGTAACAAAAAAACTAAAGGTTCTAGGACTCTTCCATACTTAAGAAGCTGTCTATGAAAGGACTGTAAAAGTCAATAAGAAGCAATGAAGTGGGCCAGGGATTTAGCTCACTGGTTCTGGCACCTGCCTTGCAAGTGTAAGGGCCTGGGTTCAGTCTCTGAAAACCACATACAATAATGCTGGGTGTGGAGACTCACACCCACCCAATCAGAACCACTTATCACAGTGTGAGCGTCACAGTGGCTCACACCTGTAATCCCAGCACGTGGGAGGCAGAGGCAGAAGGATTGCTATGAGTTCAAAGCTGAGCTCCAGGCCAGCCTAAACTACAAAAGTGAGACCTTGTCTCAAAAAAAAAAAAAAAAAAAAAAAAAGAAAAAAAAAGAAAAAAGAAATGAAGTTTAAGTACATTTACTGGTTCCCAAAATAGTCATTATGTGTCATAGTAGAGAGAACATTAGACCTAAAATTATTCACAGAGATTTATTTGGGCCTTAATTTCTTATGGTCATGTGACATGTATAAAATGCAAGAATAGTTTTGTCATCTACCAAGCAAAAATCAAGGTACTTAACTCATTCTAATAAACTGTTTCTGATAACCTATGTGGACTACCTCTAGAAGTAAGGCTTATCTAGAATGACTGAGACTTAAACACAGTTTATTTCCAGATAAATCCACAAATATCCTTATAAAAATTTTAAAAGTCTTAGTTATTAGTATTAATGGTCTTAATAACATTATCAATGTATTAATAGCCTTAGTTATAAACATTACTAAAATAATACGTTGAGAAGGTTATTGAAGGTTATTGGCTGATTCGCAAGTCACCAACCATTTTCTTTGGCTATGGATCTTGACTTTTTGAATACATGGGCAACATCATGGTGTGGGGTCCCGTGAGGCTAAACAATGCCGCCTCCATAAAGGAAGTACAAGGCAGCAGGTACACAGCTCCGGGCCACAGTGATTAAGGGAAAATAGACAAGGACCGCCCCCTATAAGGCTGGTTTGGGGCGGTTGAGAACAAGGAAATGGGGCTGTGTATAAGTGCTGAGAGCGCTGGCAATAAAGGCTTCTCCACCATTTCGTCTCCTCGTGACGACCCCCGCCCGTGGTTCGATGCCAGATGAGTAGCCCTCGGGAACAGGATGTGACAATCATGGTCCCCGAGAAATCCCTCATAGCATTCAGGTGCAGACACCCCCATCTGCTCAGTTCTCCATACAGCGCTGCAACACTGAGCTGATGCATTGCTTCCTTTGGGGAGGAGTTATCCATGGAAAAGAGGTGGAGAGCTGTCACAAAAAGGGTGTTACTCTGTGCAGTGCAGTTTACCTTGTCATGCAGAGTCTGTCCTTCTCAGTTTCTGTCATGCTTTTATCCAGGAATACTGTCTCATGCATTACTCCACCCCAGCCATAGCCTCCCATGAAATCCTAAACAAGATTCTTAATAATGTGCTGGAGCAGAGATTCAACCA
>PVIR01019999.1:0-31291 GCA_004026965.1 Petromus typicus
TTTTTTTTTTTTTTGTAGGACCCACCCTGAATTCTACTGAGTTTAGTAAGAACCTTCTATCATAACTTAAGAGTTTAAGCAAAATCAATTAATTAAAAACACACCTTGGTGAAGTGAACTTCTGAAAAGCCAAAAGTGGACATAGACTCAACTGCCAACTTCATTATCCACACAGCACATGATTAGCCTGAATACACACACGTTAATACCATAGCAACTTACTGAGCTTTTGACAGTTGACACCCCTCAGCCTGTTCTACAATCCTATTATTTTCTCTTCCTATAGACAAAGGTATCTGAGCATCAACAGTCTGAAACCTTAGCCTTGCCAAATTTTTGGTACAATGACCGTGTAATGACAGACAGAATGAGCTCTGGTCGCCCCCAAAGGGTTTTTAAATTTTTGAGTAAGTGCAGGTTGTTAGTACATCCATATTTATTCCTTCTTTTATTGCTCACTGAATCAGATGACATATGAAGAAGCCTTTGTGCTATTTTTTTTTCACATTAAACCTACAGTACTGGCTGTAGAAGACAACCAAAGTTTGTTAACTTTGTAAATCTGCAGACATATCTATTTTTCCACAGCCATTTACCTACAAATGTGTCTGGGGTTTCCAGAGCTGTTCCTATAAACAACTGATGAGTTGTTTAAATGGAAATGTAAAAGGAAAGACTCATGGAATTAGACATCTAAGTTAGTCATCTTGAAATGCTAACAAGGTACACACTGAAAATCCCCAAACCAAGCACAAATTAAATGATCAACACTGACGAAGGTGCAGTAAAAAAGAAACAACTTGGCATTAGTTGAGATATTTAGGTAATGATCAGCTCTGTTTATCAGCTCAGAACTCAGGGCCTATTGTCATTTAATAGACTGATACTGAAACAGAATTCTTCTCTGGGAGGAGAAAAAGACTTATACACTTAGCTTTGGTAGACACAATCACCTCATGTTCAAAACTGCCTGGCTGCAAAAAACAAGTCAATTCTGTATATTCTAGGAGTTCACCAAAATACAAAACACACCCCCAATGCATAAACTGTCAGGGCAAAGTCTGTCAAGTAGTTAAGTAAGAGAATGTAGTAAAATAAACTTAGAAAAAGGTCAGTCTGTAGCTCTATTATGTTCTAGGAGATGTTGGAAATTAAAGCTAAAATATAGTGTTAACATAAAAACTCAGAAGAATATGAACATAATGTAATCTTTCATGAAAATGCCCAAAAGAAAATATATGCAGCTCTGTTATGTGCCTTGTTTACCTTTCAGAAGTTAGATAAATGGTAAATGTTTAATCAGATTTAATACTGAAGACAGAGGGAGAAAAGAGGAGTAGAGAGAAAAAATATGGCCTCAAAGATAAGGGATAAAGAATTCACGTAGAACATATGCTTTTCCTGTAGCTGAGATAAAGGATTGAGAGATTTTTACAAAACAGTTGAAGGAGATGCTCCCTGGAGACGAGGGTTATAAGGTGACTTGCTTTGTTTTTGTGTTTTGCTTTCTGAAGAGTTCTCATTTCTGCCTGGATTCTTGGCATGGAGTTTACAGTTTCTTTGTCATGCTGATAACAGTACGCTCGCCTCACAGTGACCTGGACATTAAGACCAGCAGTTGGAGCACCTTCTGAGGATGTGGAACGGCCGCTTCTCCAAGGACTGCGTCGGGCTGCCAGACTGCTCACTTGTAGCTGCACAGAACAGCCGGAGTCATGCTCCGGGTGAAATGCAATCCCCCTTCTCTCCTCCATTTCCTTCCTGTCTCTCCTTTCACTCAAGACCCACACACGTAAAGGGAAAAGTATTCTACATTTGGCCTCTGTCTCCATGAAGAGATGAAATGCTCTACTGCTGAGCAAAGAGTGAACTATGAAAAAGAAAACAAAATCAAATTGCTGCTCGGGGAGAAATGTGAACTGATCTAGTAGTCTGATCATCCAGCCCAACTGTCCACACGCCAGTTCAGGGGAGTGGAATCAAAAGAACTCACATCACTCACCCTGCAACCAGTCTACATCTATTCATATAGATAATTCTACTCAATGTAAGGGCACTCATGACCTTATACTTATACTGTTCTCTGCTTCTAGAACAAACTATGATGTCAAGACAGAAAAAAGAACAGGGCAGAGATCAAGGAATAAAAGGAGAGTAATTCAGATATGTACCAGAATTTTCTTTAACATCATCATAACTTGATTTTTAATATTTTGATTAGTGTATGCTCATAGTACATGAAGATTACTCCACTGTGGGAAGTCGACACATGTACACAATACATACTAATTCTTTTTACACACTCTTCATCTTCTCTCTCTCTCTGGTCCCTTTCCCATTTGTAAAAGACCTATTTCTCTATTTCATCTTATCTGTCTTTATTTTGCTTCCTAACTTATTTATACTTTCCCATTTAATTTGAGGGATGAACTGCTCCAAAGTCTGATATAAATTTGCAAGACAGCAGTCTTTCCATCCCCCCCCCAAAAAATGCCATTCATTAAATATAAATAATTAATTAATTAATTAATCTTAATCCTTATGCTAGAAGAAAGGATTCTGACAGTACATCCCTGAAAACATTTTAAAATAAATACACTATAGCTCAAAAAATAAGTACTGTAGTTTGGATCTTAAATGGCCCCCAAATTCTGGGTTTCCTCTCATGGCACTACCAGGTGGTGGCACAATTTCCAGGAGATGGGACGTGCTTGGAGGGACTCTGCTCACTGCTATGGAGCTGATACTGGAATCTTTGCCCCTGTTTGTATTTCTCTTTTTGCTTCCTGGTGACCGTGAGGAAACATAACTTCTCTCTCATGTTTTCCTGACATGATGTACTAACCACTGCAAACACCATACAATAAAGCAGCCACATACTGAAATTTCGGAAAGGACAGGGCAAAAGTTGATAGCCTCAGGTGTTTTGTTACATGGATACAATACTGACAAATATGATGTTCAGCTTCTTGTCCTTAGTCTCAAAGAAGCTAGTTTGGTAGAATCATTTGTCCTAAAGCAGAAAAGTTCTGGTTCTGAGACACGATAATATGGAACTTCAAACTTTAGTTTGTTTATAAATCCTGTTGCAATGCAGATATTTGCACTTCATCTGTAGATATTCAGTAAATGATCCTTTTGAAAATCACTAATCCCTCATTTGCCATTATTGGACTTTTTGGTAAATGTTGAATTGGAACCAAGTCAAGATTATTACAATATTTTTCAAAGTGCAAACTGTGACTACCTGCATTGGAATTTGAGAGACCTACTATTTCACTTTGCCTCACATTCTCCTGTCCTGGGAAAGTCCCCAGAGAGGACTTGGAAAAGTGGTGACAATAAACCCAACACCATTGGAAAAACGAGTTAAAATGATCCTTTATGGTTTTTAGACTTACCAGTTGTACTATGGCAGGATGGGGACTGGGAATCTGCATTTTTTTTAACAGCAGGTGCTTTCTTTCTAACCAGAAGTCTGAGAAGCAGTGGTCTGGAGGCTGGGATAGCCACTGGGCCTCACGACCACAAAGCTGTTTGTCCCTCTTGCAGTCATTGTCACATAACTTCTATTACCTCCAGACCCTAAGGGCTCCGACAGTGCTGTGATAACCACAGAGTAAACTGCTCATTAGAACAAATTCCTCCAATAGTTCTAAAAGTATTAGTCAATCATAATACGTATAGTTAGCCAGGAAAGAAAATGAGAAATTGAATGAAAACGCTTTTTTATAAAAGAATCAAATGGTGAGGGAGGTGAAGAACCAGAGATTTATATGGGCAGGAATTACTATAATTAGTGTCAGAAGGTAAAAATAATTATCAAAGCCTATGGTTGGTCAGCAATGACTCTGGGAGCAAATGTCACAATTCCTAACGCTACAAACTCCTCACAATTAACACAGGGTGAATTTATTAATTTTTTTAGGGAGCTCAGAATTTACATTTCAATGTGACACCTCATTTTCTCTCACATTTAATATGTTAGACACAGTCTTTTTGTTACTTTTGGGGATGCCAACTTCATTACAAAATCTTGTTCCATAAAGTGAGAGAGTACAGAATATCAACACCTGAAATATGAAGGATTTTGAGTCAACTACCATTATCCAAAGTTGTAAATTTGAACAAATAACCTTTCAGTTCATAGGAGCTTCAGTTTCCTAAATTGAAAAGAGGAAAATACACTATCATAAGTATTAAATGTGATAGTATATAAACAAAATGTATTGAGAGTTAAACCTAATAACATATACAAGAATTTACTTATAAGCTTGCAGTTTTTAGCTTACATCAATATCATTACTAACCTGGGCTAAAAGTGGAAAGGTGGCTGGACAAGGAGCTTAGGGACAGAGCAAATATCTAGAAGGTTCTCCAGTTTTCTATCAAGCTATTCCTAAGTACTTGAGTTAGACCTAAGCCCTGTAAGTACTTATGATCAAGCTGCAGGCAAAAGTTAACACATTAGTAGTAATATTTCACAGTTAGGCAAACCTACAAATACAAAAATTTCATTGTCTCTCTGAAAAACTCCCTAGCAAGACACAGGTATCCACTGGCACCAGTCATTATGTTCATTCCCAACCAGACTCTGGGTTCTGCTGCTTTGGAGGGGCTTTGTTCAATTTAGGATGACATCTCCTTCTGAGGTCTCTCACTTCCCAGTTTTGTTTGATTCTTGGCCCATGTTTTTGAGTGACTGAGTGAACGTAGCCCACTGTTGTTTAGAATTTTTTTTTCCTTTTTTTTTTTTTAGGTTTTTTGAGACAGGGGCTCGCTTTGTGGTTCAGGCTGGCCCTGAGCTCAGCCTCCAACTCACATCACAGCAATCCTCCTGCCTCTGTCTCCCGAGTGCTGGGATTACAGGCGTGAGCCACCATGCCCGGCACTGTGGTATGTGGTACTGGTTGCTGCTCGGCGTGAGTCTCCACACCCAGTATTGTTATGTGGTCACCGGGGATCGAACCCAGGTCCTTGCGCTTGCAAGACAGGCCCCTGAACCACTGAGCTAAATCCCCGGCCCCACTGTTGTTTAGAATTTGTGTATGAGGTGGGAGGAGCGAGGAAAGATGGTAAACAGCAGACACAGGCCTCCTGAGATCTAGTGTCCAGGAGCTAGAAGAAAACAACATATGGAAGAAGACATGGAAGAAAATGGGTCCCGAGGTTCCATGAAGAATCTGAAGCGAGACCTGGAGCTCACAGAGAGAAGACAGACAGAGTCGCTAACACAGAACAAGAGGGTAACAAGCAGCACCTCCTACCCGACTGAGCCTCACTCACTGTGGGGGAAGGGCGACTCAGATGTGCAGATACACATTGACTACTGGTGAGTCAAGAGACCTGCACCGAGACACACCAGTGGAGAACAGCTGTAAGTAGGGGACTAAAGTGGCTGGTAGTTGTTGAGGTTTGGCTTCCCCCAGGTGGGAACGTGGAGATCTTGGACAGGCGCTAGCTGAGCTGAGCACTCAGAAGAGCTGCAGCAGGCTCCCTCTACTGGCTTCCGGAGTCGGTATGAGAGTTCAAAGCTGCGGGGTGGTGGGGTGGGGTGGGGTGTGGAGAGGGGAGCTAGGCTTTGAGGACTCCAAAGGACCGGTTCCAGCCTAACAGCCAGAAACCAGCCTGAGCTTTAGTAGAACTAAAGGCTCAGGCTCTCAGGGATTACCCATTGCCCCACCGTAAAGCTATTGCTGGCTTGCTGAGATTAATCAGCTCGGATCTGGACACTGTCCACGTTGTCTACTACTGATACACAGACATGTCTTGAAGTGGACATTTTTTTCTTCCTGTCTTTTCTTCCTTTCCCTCCTTTATTTTGTTTGATTTGGTTTTTTTTCTTATTTTTATAAGAACGGAAAAATAATTTCTAGTTGCTGCTGTTGTGTTCTATTTTAGTTTTTATTTCCTCTCCTTTCCTCCCCTCCTCCCTCTCCCCCTTCTTCTTTCTCTCTTTCCTTCCTGTCTTTACCAGCTCCCCAAAGTTTACATGATCTTCCTTTGTCTTCTAGGCTCACTTCTAATCTTTTCCTCTTTTATTTCTCTAACCTCACTTCTAATTTTTTTTTAAACCCAGAGGATAAATCTGCTGTATTGAGGACATACATACTGCAAACATTTTTCTGGTTTGGTTTAGATTTGTTATACAACAGCAAATTTAGTTCATTCAGTTAAAGATGGCATTAACAGTTAAAAAAGTTTATTTTCTAAGCTGTATTTGATGCTCTTGTTTATGCTGACTATACTACTTTAGACGAAGTGACATAATTGTTCTAATCACTTGTTATTCCTGGTATATCAAGACAGACTTCGCCAAAGGGTCATTAAAAGTACCAGAGGCCAGGGCCAAAGAACCAGGAATTTCTCACCCTTAATAAACGGAAGAGGTAAGATTTTGTAACAGACTCAAAATCTGAAGTCAGCTATACCTGACAGATACCCCTGAGAAGTAGTCATTTTCCCTAAGAGCTCTAAATACTAGCAATAAAGATATGCACCATAAGCATTCTACAACCATCAACTCAAGAATTAAACCAAAAGCAAAAAGAACAAAAAAGAAATGGAAAAGAGGAGACACTTAAGAAAGATGCAGACTCAGATTTCCAGCTCATCAAAAGCGAATCCAGGGGGCAACGAGGTAGAGGAGCCTGAAAGTCATTCTCCCAGACCCCCTGAGGTCTCAACAGGGGAAGTTACAAAACAGATAAGAGGCTGTAGAAAAAATTCAAATAAATAATTTTTGAGATAACTACACAGGTGGGAACATAATGAAAAATATGATTAGAAACTCTAGAGCAGATATAGATAAAAACAGAGGAGTTTAGGAAAAAATGGTAGAAACCAAGAATGCCTAGCTTAGGAAAGAAATGGAGTATACAAATTATATTCAAGCAGATATTCAAGGCATTAAACATTTCATTGAAAGTATTCACTGTGGAATGAGCAATCATGAGGACAGAATATCAGGTCTGGAAGACAAGACTGCGGTTAGTAAACACAAAAAGCAAGATTTCTTAAAAATATCAAGGGATCATCAGAAATCAGTCCAATAGCTGCTACATGATGTAAAGAAGAACTTAAGGTTGACAGATGTCAGCGAAGGAGTAAGAGATAATGAAAAAGAAATGAATAAACTGTCCACTGAAGAAACTGTGTAAAACTTCCCAAACAGGGAAAGAGAATTCGACAGAGATAAGTGAGTCAAAGGGAATTCCAGCTGCATATACTAAAAAATCTATACCTAGGCATATGGTAGTCAAGATTCCAGATATCCAACACAAGAACAAAATATAAAGCCCATCAGAATTAAGCAGACATGTTAACACAAACCCTCAATTCAAGGAGAGCCTGGAGTGAAGTATTTCAAGAGCTATAATAAAATAGTTTTGAATTCAGGCCGATATATTCTGCAAAACCATCTTTCAATATTTGATAAATGTCAGTATAATATATTGTATATATATATATATATGATAAATGAAATATTTTCATAAAAAAAGAACACCTGAGGAACTTCAAGAGTGTCAAACTAGCACTCTACAATGTTATAAAGGATACTCTAGAAAGATAAAATAAAGTATGCTATAACCCCATGAACCTCAATAAAATGAATCAAACAGGTCATGCAAAAAGTTAAGTGGGGGGAATGAGAGCAAATAATAGAAAAATATGACAAGGATAAGTCAATACATAATAGTGAATACTAACATGTTAACATTCTCAATTTACCAATCAAAAGAAATAGACTGGCAGAATAAATCAAGAAGTGAGATCAAAATTATGCTGCAAACAAGAAACAAACTTAACCAAAAAAGAAATGTATAGAATGAAAGTCAAAGGATGGAAAACAATGCTTCCATGTGACAAGAACCTGGAAAGAAGCAGGGGTAGCTGTTCTGTTCATAGACAAAGTGGATTCCAAGCCAAGACTAATAAAGAGAAACAAAGAAGTTCACTATGTCCTTGTAAAGACAACTATCCAAGAGGAAAAGATGACAATCAGTATGTATGCACCAAATACTAGTAGACCTAACTACATAAAAACTAATAGATATTAAAATTAAGCGAGTATACTATTATACTGCAGGACCTCAATACTCCACTGTCACAAACAGATAGATGAGCTAGACAAAAAGATCAACAATGAAATAGCACAACTGAACAAAACTTTTGAAAAAAAATAATAAAAAAGACTCAATAGGTATGTGTAGAGTGTGCCACCCACACAATCCGCAAACATATTCTTCTCAGCTATGCATGGGATGTTCATCAAAGTAGACCACATTCTAGCTTACAGAAAATATACAAAATAATTGAAATTATTCCATGCATATTATCATAGTGTAATCAGATTGGAGATCAATAACAAAAGAAACCACAAGAACCTCATAAACATATGGAAATTAAAGAACACCCTCCTGAAAAACCAATGAGTCACAGAAAAAATTAAATTAAAAATTATATAGTTTCTATAATTAAATAATACTATTAATAAAACATTCTGGAATTTCAGGAACATAATGAAAGCAATCCTACGAGGGAAATTCATTTCTTATTAAGAAAACAGAGTGAACTAAAATAACCTAATGTTGAACCTCAAGCTTCTAGAAAAAGAAATCAAACTCAAAACTTGTTGAGAGAATAAATTATAATTATTACAGTAGAAATTAATGAAGTGGTAAAGAACAACACACAAAATCAATAAATCAAGGAGTTTGTTCTTTGAAATATTAAATAAAATTGATAAATCTTTACTAAACTGATTAAAAGGAAAGAAAAGACTCAAATTCATGCAATTAGAAATGCAAAGGATGAAATTATAACACATCCCCAAGGAATCCAAAGGATCATCAATACCTTCTTGAGAACCTGTATTCCAATAACATCGGAAATATAGAAGACATAGACAGATTCCTAGATATGTATGAATTACCAAAGCTGAACCAAAAAGATAAAGTATTCTGGGCCAGGGATTTAGCTCAGTGGTTCCAACACCTGTCTTGTAAGCACATGGACCCAAGTTCGATCCCTGGTTAACCACATACAATGCTGGGTGTGGAGACTCACGCCCAGCAGCAACCAGTACCACAAACCACAGTGCTGAGCATGGTGGCTCACACCCATAATCCGAGCACTCAGAAGGCAGAGGCAGGAGGATTGCTGTGATGTGAGTTGGAGGCTGAGCTCAGGAGCCTGAACCACAAAAGCGAGACCCTGCCTCAAAAAATAAATAAATAAATAAATAAATAAATAAATAAATAAAATAAAGTATTCCAAATAATCCAGTATCAGTCAATGAAATTGAAAATGTAATTAAAAACTTATCAACAAAAATAAAACCCAGGTTCTGATGTCTTTATTGCTATATTCTATAAAAAATTTAAAGAAGACTTACTGCCACTACTTCTCAAACTCTTTAATGAAATTAAAGAGAAACAATAATCTCAAATTTCTTCCTTGAAGCAAGCATTATCTTGCTTCCAAAACCAGAGAATGACCCACCAATAAAGAGAATTACAGGCCTTACTCCCTAATTAACATAGATACAAAAATCCTCAATATGATACTGGCAAATGGAAAGCAGAAGATCATCAAGAAGGTCATACACCCTGACCCACACGATTCACTCCAGGAATGCAGTGATGGTTCAACATATGTAAATCAAGAGATATAATACAGTACATTAACAGAGTCAAAGACAAAAATCACATGATCATTTCATAGATGAAGAAAAAGCACTTGACAAAGTTCAATACCCATTCATGATTAAAACCCTTCAGAAAATTCAAAGAGATGCTCTTTATCCCAACCTTATAAAAGCTATCTATGAAAAAGCAACATCATACTAAATGGGCAAAAATTGAAAACTTTCTCTCTAAAATAAGGAATAAGACAAGGGTGTCCACTATCACCATTCTTGTTCAGTATAGTTCTAGAAACATTAGCCTTAGCAATTAGATAAGAGAAATTTAAAAAGGGTAAGAAATGAAGAAATTAAATTGTCATTATTTGCAGTTGCCATGATACTCTACATATAAAACTCCCAAAAGTCTACCATGAGACTTCTAGACTTAATAATCAAATTCAGTATAGTAGCTGGATACAATGTTAATACTAAAAAATCAGTAGTTTTCCTGTGCACGTATAACAGACTCACTAAGAGAGGAATTGTGGAAACAGCACTTTTACAATAGCATCCGAAACCTGAAATACCTAGGAATCAATCTAATGAAAGTAAAGACCTCTCTACATTGAAAATGATAGTACTCTGAAAAATAAGATTGAGGATATCAGAAAATGGAAAGACATCCATTCTTGTCCCAAGACTATCCCTTGGGTAGGAAGAACAATATAGTGAAAATGGATATACTTTCCAAGCTGTTATATGTATGTAATGCAATCATCATCAAAATTCCAAGAGCATATCTCACAAAACTAAAGAAAATAATCCCAAAATTCATTTAAAATCAGAAGAGACACAGAATTGCAAAAGCAGTTCTAGGCCACAAAGGCAAGACAGGGGACATTACAACTGTGAATTGCAACTGTACTACAAAGCTACTGTGACAAAAACAACCTGTTGCTGGTGAAGAACAACAACAAGATCAGAACAGAGAATCAATAAAACGGACCAGAAGATTCAGATCCCCAAATTCATTTGGGACCAGAAGGGACAGAATTGAAAAGGCAACTCTAGGCATCAGTGGCAGGTCAGGGGTCATTATACTGGCCAACTTGAAGCTATACTACCAAGCTAAAGCAACTGTGATAAAAAAATAGTATATTTTGCTATGTAAAACCAAAATTGATCAAAGACTTGAATGTAAAAACAGAAACACTAAATCTGCTGGAATATGTTAGGCAGAACCCTTGAAGACATTGACACAGGAAAACACTATGAGCAAAACCACAGTTACAGAGGAACTATCAAAAGGATAAGTATCTTTGTGATATAATATGGGATCTCATCTTATTAAAAATCTTTTTCCCAGCAAGAGAAACCACCAACAGAGGGAAGAGAAAATCACAAAGGTGAAAGATTTTTTTTTACCAATGATTCCTCAAATAAATGACTAACATCTAGTATATATAAAGATCTTGAAATAATCAGACCTCCCAAAATGAAAACCTATTTGAAAAATGGGCATCTGAAATGAGTAGATACTTCTCAAAACTAAGAAGTGGAAATGGCAAATAAATATGTGGGGAAAAAAAGTTCAATTTCACTAGTCATTCATGAGAGACAAACACAAATAACCCTGAGATCTAATCTCACTCCAGAAAGAATGGTCGCTTTCAAGAGATCCATAGCAGGTGCTGGCAGGACTGGGAGGAAAAAAGAAACTTTCATCCCCGTTGATGTAGTATAGACTGATGCAACTTCTGTGAAAAGTCAGTGTGGAGACTCCTCAAAAAATTAAAACTAGAGGTTTTGTTTAACTTAGCTATCCCCCTTCCTGGTATTTTTCCAAAAGAAATAAAAACATCATATCATGGTGACATATACATACCCATGTATATATCAATACAGTTTGTAATAGCTACATCTTAGGAATAGCCTAAATGCTAATCAACCAATGAATGGACAAAGATGTGGGGTTTTTTATTTTAATAACATGGAGTACTACACCAGCAGAAAGAATGACACACTTGACACATTTACAGCTAAATGGATGCACTTGTAGTTCAGGCTGGTTCTAAACTCAGCCTTAAACTCAGCAATCCTCCTGCTTCAGCCTCCCAAATGCTGGTATTACAGGCGTGAGCCACCACGCCCGGCACTGTTGTATGTGGTTACTGGGGATCAACCCGGTCCCTTGTGCTTGCAAGCCAGGCGCCGGAACCACTGCGCTAAATCCCCAGCCCAGATCATACACTTAAATGAAATGCATTGGACACAAACATATAAATACTGAATTGTTTCTCTGCTGTGAGAAATGGGGAATGTAAATAAGGACCACAATGTATAGCAGAGACTGTGAAAAAGGAAGAAAATGTTCAAAGGGAAAGGGGACCGAGGGAAGAGGAGGGGGTAAAGTAAAGAAAGCAAAAAAATAAATAAAGAAGAGAAACATGGAAACAAAGCCTTTATAAAAAAGAGGTGGAGAACTTGAAGGGAAGAAAAAGGAATGGGAAAAATAAGAACTAAGATGTATGAGGTACAGGTACAATGCCCTATCGTGAATGCGATCATAATGTACCAATAAACAATTTAAAATAAAAAGCTCCCTAGTGAAACATGTACAATAATTTGTTATTATGAACAAGTACCACCGCTCTTATGAACATGAAAATGCTCAATATTTTTGTTTCAGTTGTAGCGGGATATTATCTTATCTGTAACATGATGTTATTTTAATGCCTGCATACTCTTATATTTTTTTTAAAATTGAAGATAAAACATTTAAGTATTTATTACAATAAAATATATTCTATGCTTATAATAAAATTATCACCTAAGTAAAATATACATCTCTGATTTCATTTATCAGATAAATTAAATATATGTGTTTCAAGGGAAATGTGACGTGGTATGTAATTTTTAAAAATTGAGGCAGTAAGATGATACAAATGGAAACATAATCTTGTTAAGTCAAAATATATTTAAGTGGGGAAAGGGGAAAAAATAAGAATCAAATCATGTCATATTCTGGTACAAACTCTCCATGCTGAATGTGATGATGACGTGTATTCACAATGTACCAATAAAGATATAAATAAAAAAACTCTCAATGTCGAGTGTGATCATGATGTGTATATAAAATGTATCAATACAAATCAATGAAAAAGAAAAATATACATATATATTTAAGGGACAGAGACAGCCACCACAAATGAGCAATACTGCATAATTAGCTCTGAGCGACCTGACATATTGATGAATTTCATAACTATTTCATGTGAAGAAAAAATGTAACAGAACAATTAAAACTTCAGGGGTAAAATTTGGAGAAAAAATTTCTCTGTATGGCTATACACAAGAGATCCCAAATAATACTTACTAGGCATTATTTTTAAATAGAATATTTCAAAAACTTGAAAATGGCCATTTACATACGACCTTTGCTAAAAGACATGGATAAAACACTACAAAGTAGAAATGAGTGAAAGAATTTTTGTGACCTGGATCAGTGGTAGAAGTGATTTAGGAATGTGAAGGTTTGGCAATTTGATTAATATGAAGTTAAACGCTGGGTCATTTTCTCCCTTTGTTATTTGGACAGCCAAATTTTTTATGAAGAAGCAATAGGGAGATCTCAGGAAAGTAGGATTAATTCTACACTATATACATAAAATTTTGTGGTGTAATATTTAGCAATCTGTCTAGTTTTAAACAATATATTCTGATACTTAGGAAATAAAGTATAATTCCAATACCTGTAAAATATTGACTAGAGAAAAGAAAAAAATCTCACCATTCTTACAATACAAATGAGCCTCCAGAATATCTGTACAATTTCATGAATTCTTTCAAAAGTGTCTTTTCTATGGAAACAGAATAGCCAAATTTTTAAAAATGACTTTTTGCCCTAAATGTCTTATTATAAATAATATTTACATCAAGGTGGAAAAATTAAAGTTTGAAAAGGCAGTATAAAGGGAAGAAAGTGATGTTATTTACAATCATTATAAATACATAACATTAAATTTTCATATATATAATATAGAGCTTTTTACAAAGCAGAGACAAAACATGCTATGTCCTGTTAACTAATTTCTGTCATTTACTAAAATACATATACTTCCTTTCAGTCAGTAGTAGTCAATAAAACACAAATTTATACCAAGCTTTGTGAGTGAGCCCTGATATATGGCATGTACTTTTGATAAGCCTAATGCATCTTAAAATAAAATCTAGTCTCCCTCGAATTAATTGTCCCCTCCAATTTTCCTACTTTGTTAAAAGGATCTAGTGCTTTTCACCAATTTCCTAGGTGAGGGTTTATGGAGTCTCCTCTGCCATCGGTCAGAAACCCTAACACTTCACTTTTGGACACAGGACTTTATTGTCTTTTCCTTTTTACTGCACTAGGAATCCAGCATTTACTGTGTCCCTTCTCAGACTCTTGGGCTTACCTGGCACCATCCTGTGCACTGTCTCTGACTCACTGATCTTTCTCTGCTCAGAATTTCTGAGTAACTTTCCACTTCCCCGAATTCCCTAGTCCCCGGCTACTGCCTCACTCACAGCAGCCTCTGTTTTCCTCACTCCAGCAGTCCAGGTTTTAGGACCGTTGCCTGGAAAGTGCTCGGGAGGAAGGAGGGGAGCAAATGTGGTGCTTCGCTGTGACAGAACCATCCGACTTCAGCAACGTTGTGAGACACGAAATACTTTGCAGCTTTGTCCTATCCTGCAGGCACCACTGGCTGAGCTCAGGCTGCACCGGCACTTTGATTTAGAGAAATGGGGAGCAGAACTCTTCTCCTGGGCTCCATAATCACAATTTTCCCCCTTGTGTAGCAGGACTCAGCTAAATTTTAGGAGGGAAGGTGTCGGACTTAAACAGTGTATTAGAGGTTCAGAGATACGATGCAGATTAAAGAAAGTGAGACTCAATTTGTGTTCAGTTTCAATCCATGACGTACTGGCTCTGAAGCAAAGGACATTACTGAGGAAGAGTGTGGCAGAGCAAAGCTACTTACATCATGGTGGATAAGAAGCAGAGCAGGGATCAGTGTCAAAGCAGTTGGGGCAAGAGACCAGACATAGACCTCAAGGCCCTATCTCTGTGAGCACCGAGGTACACCCAATGGTGTGATCAACCTATCCCTGCAGTAGATCCCACCTCTGTGACCCAGCGAGATACACCTGATAGTGTGATTCACCTGTTTCTGTGGTCAAAGCCAGTCAAACTGAAACTACACGAATCTCTGCAAATGGTCATTCATACAGAACTTCCTGACTGAGGATGATACATACTTATTAGGCATGTTTCAGATAGGATAAAGGAAGATAGAAAAACTTTCCGGCAGAGTTTGGGGGTTGGAACTGAGGAATAAACTGAGGCAGGAGGTCACAGTACACCTTCTAGTTGTGTCTTAAAGACTGTTCTGAGCTGAGCAGCTACTGCTAAGTATGAGTCATTTGAAAGATCAGAGCTACCCTCTACCTCCAACTCAACTCTCAAAAATTCTTCTAGAGAATCCTAAATTGTATTAAATCCTAAGCTGATCACAGGAGGAATTATACAGCCGATATCCTGGCAACAATTTTCTTTCATTATGGTTTCTTCTCTTTTATTAGCCAAGGACAGATGGTGCTGGAAGGATCTCAACAACATCACAGGAATGATTCTAAAACAGTGGCGGTGAACCTACGGCATCCCTGCCACACCTGGCTGTTGCTTATCAGGAAGCTCTAAAAGGTTTATCATCACTGTTCTAAATGTGGCACAGGTTGGTGTTACAGAGCTGGCCTCATTTGACTATTTGCCATTGGGAAGCTGGAAAGTGCCCTGAAAATGGCTTCCCCTATTCCCACAGGCTAAGGAACACATAAGAATGAGGAGGTCTCCCTCCCACCAATGACATGCTCACAAATCTCGAAGCTGTTAACCGAAAGCGGCTCTTGGTAAATGAACATTTACATGTGGACCAGAAACAAAAGCTTGCATTATGAGCTTTTTCCTGCAGTTACTGTTTTCTTGGCACATGTCATGTGACCTCCTTGCACCATTTTTTAGACCTTGGCACAACACAGAGGCAGGAGCTTTCCAATCCTCTCACTTCGTGGTTGCCAACAGGAAATATCACACATCTTTCCGGTGCTCTAATTGACTTGGAAATGCCAAGGTGTGCTGCTGCATTAGGTATTAATGATTACGCAGTCTCCAGGAAACACTTTTCTCACCAACTCAACGCTGGTTTGCTGTGAGATTTTCTGTCTCTTGGTGCAGAAAGCGCTATCAAAGAATTTTATGCCTGAGACAGTGATTTGAATTATCTGCCTACAATTCACGGAGATTCAGTGGGAAATTCTCTTTAGTCTCACAAAAAGGAGGTTTCAGTTTATTTCTAGTGGAAAGTTTGAATTTAACTTGGTAGGGATGTGCACATGCAAATACTTCAAAGATGTAAAATATTGCTAAATATTTATATCTGTCTCAATCATTGGAGTTTTTACTTCTTTTATGCAGAGCTAATAAAATCTACTGCCATTACTTATAATCTGAATGAGGTCACAAAATTCTTTTTGGGTTATAAGTACTGGATTACTTTGGAAAGTCAACCTAATGAATTGATGTGTTAAATAATGCAAAAAAGAACACAGATTTCTAATCCCTTCCTACATGAAGAGCAAATTTAAAAAAAAAATAAAAGAAACTATCATCATATGATAAACTTGGGCAGATCATTATGAAGCATTCCAAGAGGACTCTGTAATCACACAAGGAGGCAGCTTCATTTCTATTATTGTCCCTGTGAAACATCTACTGGGACAAAAGATGGAGATGGATAAAAGTGATGCTGAGCATCCTGACTGTAGGTCTCAGCTAATATGTTTGTGACTTAGTTGGCTTTTTTTTTTTCCTGGTAGCAAGGATCAAACTCAGGACCTCATGCTTGCTTGCAAGGCAGGTGCAACACCACTGAGCTAAATACCCAGCCTTGTGACTCAGTTTTAAACAAAAATTTTAAAAGCTAAAAAAATGTAAAGTAAAAATAAGCTCTGGCACATCTATCGGCATGAATTAGGCTATACCTTATAAGCTAGTATAATCACAATCCAATGTTCACACGATGCTCAAATCACGTACCAATGCATTTCTCAAAGAAAGTATCCCACAGTTACATAATACATGACTGCACATGGAATTTTACCTTGTAAGCCCTGTTCTTAAAATGTAGCTGTTAATTTTCATCCGTGAGCTGTAAAAGCACAAATCTTAATAGTCATTTACAGTGATAAAAATACACATCACTTCACTCTATTATTTGCTTCATTTTTGTAAAATATTTAATATGAGTAATGCTGACAAATTATTATATAAGTATTGCTCTTCATGCTATAATTGGAGCAAAATTTGACTATTGGAGTAAAAAAATACTCATTTGAAAAACATCAGATAGAGACTGAAGGGAACAGATAATTCTTTATATATAAAGAACAGAAAACATATGCACGAAAGCCATATTTCTGAATGATAACTTCCATACCTGTGTCACTACAGAGCTTGCTAACTTGCACCACTTTTTCCTCACTTATTATGAACAGATGGCCTCGCCTCTTCTGGTTCATTGCTACTCACTTTTCCTCTCTGTCACCTGGAGGTGGTGCTTTGGAATGTTGTCATTGCCTGAGCATGTTCCTAAGAAGCAGGGGCCGGAAATCCGGGGAAAGGGACCTGGCATGCATACTGCTGAGGGATTTGAGCTTAGTCACCCCAGAGGAGAAGGACGTTAATGATTCAGGGTGTTTGGCTCGTCGAACATTTACTCATGTGAAAACCAAGATCAGAATTGCCCCTTTCGCCCATAGAAAGAAAGTGACAAGGGTAAAGAGAAGCAAAATGTTTGGCTTCATTCATCATGGCTTAAAAGATGCTAGTTCTCAAGTACTTTAATATTTTATATCCACATACCCTGTGTAGTTAGGGACCAATCCTTCCAAAAATAGCTGCACACTTTTTCCTTAAAATAATGTATGAAAGAGATTGTGTAGTTAAAAACAAAAAACATCTACTACTAGTTAGTGCATTTTACCACATTTAATTGGAGTTCCTGCTTTTTGAATAGGACAAATGCATTCATGAAGAAAGAATGCTTATAATGCAATTTGTTGCTATAAATGTGTTAGCATTTGACTAATGAATGAATTAAGCACTTCTGCACAACTTGGAACATGCTACAAGACTCCTAAGTGTGAGCCTAGCTCTGGGAAGTCTTGCTCTGGGGAGCACAAAGCGGAGAGCGAAACACTCCCACAGTTGGAATTCATGAAATGTGTGTCATTTGTCTAAATGACTCAGATCAAGAAAACACCAGGGTAAAAGGAGAAAGGAAATAACAAACCTTGACAGAAAGGCCTGCAAGTACCACTAGTAACACTGCTCACATTCCACGATGTTTCAGAATCTCCTTTTCCCATGTAAGTATTCTTTAAGTAAAGTGGCTAGGTGAATCTGACTGGCGCATGGACATTTCTGGGAGACCTCAAATTCTACTGTGGTGATCGAAGGACAGAAGTGGAAATCAGCCACCTAGTTACTGCTTTTTTGTTCTATATTTATGAGCTTCCTTTCTCATTTGCTGTGAAGTCAAAACAACTTGTCATTTTGACAGGGAAAATTTATTTCCTAAAGAGTGCGGTCAGATAACATGCGCAATCATTTCTTTATGTCTCATTACTGTTTTTCCATCATACTTTCATCAGAAAAACTATACTTTTATGTCCTGTGAAAAAGGACATGGACCGACATTGGGAAGCACTGCGTACCATTTGGAGAAGGAAACTTCCATATTGCTATCTTTGAGAGTTTCCTGAAATGAATCGGCATTTTTAAGCAACAAATGGTGGATTCAGAAGTCAGTTCCAATTTTATCTATCAGGTAACTTGCTGAAAACGCCAGAAAAAGACAAGTCTTTAAAGAATATTCTACCATCACTTTGAAACATACCGAAAAAATTTGGCACAAACTGGGAAGAGCAGTTATTCAAAGTGTTTGTAAATGAAACTACACGTACATATTCAACCACTAGCAATGTCCAGATGATGGTTAATTCATCTCGATGGTATATTTTCAGACTAAATTTAATTAATAGATGTTCTAAATTTAAAATGACAATATTCTGTCTAATGGAAGGAGAATAATTACTTTATCTGGCTTCATGTCAAGAACTAGAAATACTGAGAGAAAAAGCTAAATAAGGTCTGAAATTTAGCAATCCTTTATGCAAAAGAGAGTAAGAAGTCAAATGTACCCTTCGTGTTTTCTCTCAGTAAAATCGGTGTGCAGTTTCTCTAACGTGCAGCACTGAGAAATCAGAGTCAAATTCTCAATCTGCAGCAGCGCAACACAGATTCCAAACAGATTCACACACTGCTCCTTAAAAATCTAGTTGAGACAATGTTGAGATTGTAACAAAAAAGTAAGGAAACAAATTTTATATATATGGGGGGGTGGTAGGGTGGGTGGGGCTATGGGAAAAAATGAGAATTAAGTTGTGTCTTATACTGGTACAAATCCCCATTATGGAGTGCAATCATGATGTGTATATTTAATGTACCAATAAAGATAATTTAAAAAAAAAATCTAGTTGAGAAAAGTAAAATGTATAGATTCTGAAAGCTAACGCGAACATCAAACTACAGATGAAAAATAAACCACAAACTTGGATAAGTGACAAAGAAAGAGGAAGGAGGATCATGAAGTGGGGGATGCCTACAAAGGCACTAACCAGTTTGAAAATATTTAAAATGAAAGAGTGTAAGGGTAAATAATGAGGGGAAGGTGAATGTGATAATAATAAAGAAAAAAGAAAACAAAGATTGTGTATATAGGGGGTGGGGGAGGCAGGGTGGGGGGGGAAGGGAAAGAATGAGAACCAAGTCATGTCACATTCTGGTACAAACTCTTAATGTTGAATGCAATTATGATGTGTATTCATAATGTACCAATAAAGATAATAATAAAAAAACAACAACAGAAAGTACACTTAGAAACCAAAGTGCCTTGAAAAGTCATTTCAGTACCACAGCTCAGCCTGCCCATCTTCAGTTTCAGACACTGCACTGCAATGTCCAGGATCTGAGGTTGAATTCACACTGTGGCCCCTTCTAGCTTCTCAGCACGGGGGGAAACTCATTATTACCATGTTTGTCTTCAGCCATCTAAAGGATCTGTGTAACAAATGCTACCTAAATGTGCAACTCCTAGTGTAGGGCCTGGCACCGACTTGTGTCTCGGGAATTCTTCCTCCTCTCAGGACTCCCTGGACTTTCCCAGCAAGGTAGAGCGGGAAGCCTCAAATCATCGGCCCTAACTGCCACCTGGTGGCCCTGTGAAATAGTTCCCGAATTCCTGGGGAGAGGAGGCGTGGCGGAGAGCACATGCCTGCTGGGCGGCACAGTGGATGGAGGACAGAGTTATTCCCCTTCCTTTCTGTGCAGAATGGCACAGAGACACTAGTAGTTGAGAAAGGCATCAGAAATACGCCAAGTGAATTGTTGCGAGCTGTGCGTAACAACAGCTCTATCTGTTAATGGAAAACTCTTTGGCTTCACCCAAAGGTTTTGAACTGCACCAGAGGAGAACACTGAGTGGCTGGAGTCACTTCCAATTCTTCCATGGGTCACTGGTCTGCGACATAATGCTCAATTTTAAATGCTATTTTGGAAAAATCTCTATTGTTGTGCAAAAGGATTACAGAACACCTCACATTGCTATAGCTTAGAGTTTAAAGAGATACACTTGTGTGATCTTTGCTGCAGCTCTTAGAAACACTACGGTTTATCAGCTTAACCTGGGATTAACACTGTGCCTAGTAATTGTAAATATCTGACATATCTCAATAAATGAATTAATTCACACTTCACAGATGAAGGCTAGATACATTTAGAATACTGTCAATCAGAAAACTAGTAAATGTCCATGGAATGAAAACCTCCATTACTCTGCTTTGAGGAGAATTATTTCAAATGCTCTGCAATGGGGGATCTTGTGTCTGGAGGGAGCAAAGACAGAGTAGCGATTACTCGTATTATCATTGTAATTATATTGTGCTTGTGGAAGCTGATTGCATTTTTCTATGACACGCAGTTGATTTAGGGAAGAGCAATGCTTGCAGGATTGCATGCTTTACCATTTGAAATGAGAAGCTGGACTTCAAGGGCCTCCCACTGGAAGATAATTTGATTCTCAGAAAGTACTAAGTAAAGAGAGACTAATTTCAAAGAGTAGAGCTGTTTAGACATGTGCCCAGGAACGTCCCTGGGCCTTTGGTCTGCACCTCCAGGAGGAGTGTAACTGCATTGCAGGACACACACTCTGGAGACTGCAATCACAAATGGCCAGTCTCTGAAGGACTGCCAGCATTTGGCTATGCGATTAGCACTAAGATCCTGCAATACTGACATTACTTCAGACAGCAAAAAGACTAGCAGATCTGTCATCATTTTGCTCTGGTTTCCTTTCTCTTCATATTTTAATTGCACTAATTTTCTCTCATTTTATTATGAGCCCCCAAGCAAGGACCTTGGGGAAACCTCCACTTCAGCTGTCTCACTTCCCAGAAATCCTGGAAACAGGCTTTTCAGGGCTGGTTGTGGAGGCCAGAGCTTATGGTCCACTGTTGGTTGGGAATAAAGCTGGACAGAGATCCTCATTTCCTGCTTCCCAGGCCACTGAGCCTTCCAGAGTCTGCAATTTCTCTTCATCTCTCTAGTCTGCTTCTTCTTCTCCCACCTTATGTGTTATATTCTCTTACTCAAACTGCATGGTTGCTTATTTTTTATGCAGGTTTCATTGGCATTTACACATCATTATTAATTATTATTATTATTATTATTATTATTATTATAACGATGAGTTTCCTCTTTCTTCTTTACATCCATTAGTTTTTTGCCTCTCCCTCCCACGGCTGCCACGGGCCCTGCAGTCTCTATGAAGAGTAGTCACTAGAGGGCAACATGATCACATGAGCGGACAAGGACAGGGACAGGCCAGCGGGGGCACTGCTCAGAGGATGAAAAATGCATAACCAGGCACCAGACTGCATGTCACCCTTTATCAGTGCGCATTCCCTTCTACTGGCCCTTTTAATCAAACCAGAATTTGGACAGAAAAAGCAAGTATACGGTCTCTTTTACAACAAACAAACAAGAAAATGATAGTTTAAGGAGGTTAAGTGACTCATCCAAGGTCACAGAATTAACAAATTATATTTTTCCACTGAACTGCATCTCCTAGAAGTATTTACTATAAGACATAAATATAGAGGTTTCTATTTTTCCATGATTTAAACTGAATTATAGTAAAGTGTTATATTTTTGTAATGTAACCAACAGAACAAACAAGTTATTTCATACTATTAACGTTTAGGGTACAATTTCCAGTTAGAGGAAAGTTACAATTTTAAAATAAAGAATTCATTGGGAAAATACCCTTTTTCAATGTCTAGCCCAAGAATCAGAAATTTGATTGCTTTTCTGGAATCATAGGGTATTTCCTAGTCTTATTTCTACTTTACCACTTTCATTAGCAAAACAAATGGATGCTATTTGGACTCCTTCTCTCTACCTGATACGTGAAGTAAGGAAGAGCAGATAACAATAGTACTTTCCAGCTATACAGCCTCAGTCTTTCAGAGAATGTGACTGTTCTCCTTCTCTCTGTGAATGATACTGAATACCTGGAATAGAAGCTGGTCTCAGGCCAGCAACGTTGCATACGTGCTTAGTGCAATGTCCAGCAAATGGAATTAGAATCCAGTCCTTTCAGGCAGGCGTGCAAAGCCACTATGATCTCACATCACCTTGACTTTGATGGGAATCCCCTTCAGATGGTGGCAAGTGCCACCTCATGATGGCAGGTAGAAATCCTGTTTTCCAGGGACTCAGAAGATGTAAGAGTCTCAGTGACAGGGAAGGGAGAAGGAAATGAAACTCCAGCTGATGGTATAATTATAGGTTCAAAAAGACAAAAGCTCTGGACTGACAGCCAGACTGAAGAGTGTGTACGAAACTAGACTTGCCCTGGGTGTGGCTGGAGAGATTTCTTTACCCATTCTAGATGAAAGGTTAACTGTTTCCAAGATGAGATGCAAAAATTAAACCTTGCACGGCAAAGGTAAAAACCTTTGCATGTCAAAAATTAAACCTTGCATGGCAAATTAATAGTCCCACTGAAGTTTACAAATCCCAATTCTTATAATAATTCTTCTTTCATGTCATTCAGAGGAGGCAAAAGAGTGAGTTAAGGAATCAAGGGACTAAATACTGAAAAGGTCTATGAGAATCCAATCTTGTAATCATCTTTATTTTTACATTTTAGCCTAAGTTAAACACTTCGTAAAAATGTGAAATCAAATAGTACTGGCTTTTGCTTCCAGAAAAATCATAGGTGAAGATTCCAATTTACATATACTACACTTCTAAATATAAATATCTTGGCTGCAGCCTGGGAAGTGTGTGTGTGTGTGTGTGTGTGTGTGTGTGTGTGTGTGTGTGTGTGTGTGTGTGTGTGTGTGTGTGTGTGTTTCTCTACAGACACCCTAACTTAACTGTGAGAAGAATGCTTCATGATTCAGAAAAAAGACAAATGTATTTTGGTAACAAAGACTTGAATGAGAAAAAGAAAGTGAAGAATCACAAATATGAAATTATAGCTATTTAAATGTAAACAAAACATTAAACATTGGGCAGAAGAGCACAAAAAATTAAAGTACACATTCAGTTTTTTGTCTTTTTGACTAGTATTTCAGAAAAACATAAATTTTTCCAAGTGACACCACACAATAGACACCTGAGCTTAAGATGCAGTCTACAATGACTCAACAAAAAGAAAATGATGAATATTTAATAATCAGTACCAATCAATATATGATATAATCACAGCTTCCCTTTTCCCCCAGAGAAAACAAAAGATTATTCCTCATACTGATACATACTGTTTTCACTATCGTTTACTGTCTAGATACAACACCGAAGCAGTTATTACAGTCTGTAGAGGATAAAACATCCAAGAACATCTATTTCTATTCGTTCGCCCACCCCAAACTATGAACACTTGCTTTGTTTATTTTCATAGATTCTAAGCAAGTGATTAAATCCTATTTGGAGGCAAAACACTCTTCCAAGGGTGGCTTTTTGTCCATATTTGAGGTCCCACTCAGAAGTTAACCCACAGAACAGAGGAGACAAATGGGTTCCATCTTCCACTGTACACCCAGGAGGACCAACCCTGCTCACTGCCCACCTGGGAATGACAGGATGCCTGGCAGCTCACCACTGCCCACCTCTAGCTTCCGGGTAATGACAGCTCCTCTGAGACCTCTAGCCCAATTTTCTATAGAAGCAACAATACAGTGACAATAGAACAGAAGAAATATTCGTTACCTTTATTTTTTAAAGTGGCTAAAACAATCATTTCTTTTCTCATGCATCCATAGAGTGTAGGCTAAAACTCCGTGGAAGGACTGTCTGCCTGCTGTCCCTGAAAGCCAGCGCTCTTTTACAGATAAATCTCATTTAAAAAAAAAAATCAGTTTTAGAATCTGTTAGGAACTGTGCTTTGTGGACTATAATGAATTGCATATTGCTTTTGCAATTCTTCCTGGATAAAAGCCGTAGGTTTCGAGCATCCAGAGGCGACCATGATTGGCTCCACCCGAGGGACGCAGGTCCCGGGATTCCCTCCCAGCCAGTAGCAGTGACATCACTCCGGCTGGCGGCTCCTCGCGCAGGGCTGGAGGGAGCGTTGGGAGGGGCGCTGCTGGGGGTTTCCAGGGAAACACTGCAGCAGATGGCTCGCCTTGCTGAGCCACAGCGACACATCTGCAGCGCTGCCGGTGGGAAGGATATTTTTGGAAAATCTCTGCTCTCTTAGGGCCATCTAGTTCTGATATACCTCACCCCAGCCCCTTTTCACCAGTCTGTTTATTTCTCTCTGAATTCTTTTATTTCCGGGAACAAGGTTTCCATTTTTATTGCAGGACACTATCAGAAGCTTTTTAAGCTACTAAGCAACGGTTAAACCTACGTATGACCCAGTTTTTTATTTTAATTCACTGGCCCTTCCTCGCCACTTACATTATGCAGGCTGTCAAGGTGGCGTAGGGAGCACAAGGGCAGATGTTGCTAAGGTAACAGGATTGAAAACCTGTCTGCAGAAGCAGATGCTTTATAACCCGGGGTTTCCCCTCATTTACATTTAAAGACTTCTGAGCACAGCTTCAAAGCAAGCTAAATCCTTGTGGCAAAAATAAGAAATTTTGAGAAGTAATCCCGATTTTCACTTTTATTAGTCATGGAAGTGACAAATTTAACTCAGCACTGTGAGGTTAAGTCAGGAGTAGCGTCAGGTGTCCAACATCTCCGGGGCTCTGGGAGCAGCTCAGGTGCGTGTACAGAGCTCCCTCACTTCCAGCCCGGAACCCCGAACTGGGAGGAGTTCCCGCCTCTGCTCCCCAACTACCCTTCACCACCTTCTTCAAGGTTACCCTGCCTCTCCCATTTCTCGGTGACCTACGAATGCCTCACTGCACATTTACAACAAAGAGACCCAGGGTGGCTGGTGGCGAAGCTCAAAGCAAGCAGAAAAATCCCGTGGGCTAAGTGCGATTTATGAATGCTGATACCGCTAGGGAATGAAGTAAACCATTTTAGAGATGCCAGAAATGCACTAGATAAAAACTCCTTCATAAAATCTCATCATTGCCTTCAGTGCAACCCAGACGTAATTCCAAGAATGAGCTAAGATAACCAAGGGGCAGGAACTTCTCTTTGGGAAATTGTTTCTTAAAGGAAAAGTGGGGAATAATAATACATCATGATTCTTTTCAGCGAAATACACTACCCATGCACCAGTATTTAAATCCCACCCAAGGGCTTCGCACATGGGCCCAGGTGTGCCCGAAGACAGCAGGAAGTTTGCTGCTTATAAACCCATACTGAAAACAGATCCACAAATGTGACTTGATTCTATAAACTACAAATAGATGATTAAGGCGAGAGTCACAGAAATGATAGTATTTTGGGCAGTACTGAAATGCCTTTGTTAATAAGTATCTTCTTGATCTCTATAACCTGAATGTACTTTTCTAATTTTACTTTTTTTAACTGAGCCCAAGATCAATAAAGCTATCATATAAAGATGAAAAAAGATCTGTTCTGGGGCCCAACTATCATGTTTAGTAACATGGCTAACATTTTCTGTCTTTTTTTTTCTGATGGTAGATAAAAGGATTATGTTGCTAACCAAGTAACTTAGGTGCAAATTCCTACATCATGACACATTTAAAAACAATCAGAAATGATGACTTCCACAGATAACCAAATTTTGCTGGATTTGTGAAGTGGTATTTCTTAATCACTTAAGAAGTAAGGGCCATCTATTTATTCTAGCTACATTTCAAGTGTGCATTGTGGCTAATAACAACCGCACTGCATGGCAGAGAAAATTCTATTCGACAGTGATTCAAAAAACAACTCAGACTGAGACCTGAGATACACACAAAGAGGTAAAATTTAGTAAGAACTTAGTGTTCTTGAAATGTCCAAAATAATAATTTTTTCTTATTTAATTCTCATACGGTATAATTTGTTAAATAGAATAATTTCTCTCATTTTATGTCCATAAAATCAGTAGAAAAATAGAAGTTAAATAAATCAAGCTTTTAAGAGGAAGATCTGGGATCAAATCCAGAAAAATGTACTGCTAGACATACTTATTTAACAATGGTGCAGCTTCACTGCACCCCATCAGAGGCCCTCAGTCCAATGAGAAGGGGTTGGGAAAAATGCTAAACAGAGCATCTGTAATTAGATGTCCATTTGGAAAAAAATTAAATCTGTATATTACATTGTTTGAAAGGCATAGCTATAAATATAAAAATGGATAAAGTTATAATTACAGAAAATAACATTTACTACAAGTTTTAGGAGAAAGTAGTATTTTAATGTTATTGGAGATAACACGGGAAACTATCTCCTAAGGCAAAGCGCAGCTCAGAAACTGTAAATAACATGAAAAGACTGGCAGCTGTCTTCGTAAAAATTAAAAACTGCTGCTTGATGAAAGGTAGTATAACCAAGATTAAAAGGTAACCGTCAAGTAGAGAAAATATTTGGAATATCAAAAGGCAAAACAACACTGAGATGTCATCTCACTTCAGAAGGAATGGCTGTTATCAAGAAATCAGTAGCAATTGCTAGCAAAGCTGTAGGAAGAACACTTCTGTGTTGTTGGTAGAAGCATAAACTAGTCTAACCACTACGGAAAGCAGTAGGG
Organism: Petromus typicus; assembly: GCA_004026965.1. Classification (NCBI taxonomy): domain Eukaryota; kingdom Metazoa; phylum Chordata; class Mammalia; order Rodentia; family Petromuridae; genus Petromus; species Petromus typicus. Next base: position 26,953 of record PVIR01019999.1, read on the forward strand.
AGATTCCTCAAAAACTACACATGGAAAGGCTTCCCTTCACTGAGTATCTTTCAGAAGAGTAAAATACACACCAGAATGTTGTGGTGCATACCCTTGATTATAGCACTGCCATTCATAATAGCTACATCTTGAACACAGCCCGTATGTCCACCAACAGATGAGTGAAAAAAGAAAATGTGAAAACTATCTACAGTGGAGTACTGTCTGCCACAGAGAAGGATAATTTATAGGAAAATGAATGCACCCTGAAACCATACTGCTAGGTGAAGTAAATCAGACACATGCTTAATTACATATTTTTTATATGTATGTATTACTTTCTCCTAAAACTTGTAGTAAATGTTATTTTCTGTAATTATAACTTTATCCATTTTTATATTTACAGCTATGCCTTTCAAACAATGTAATATACAGATTTAATTTTTTCCAAATGGACATTTAATAATATTAATTACATATTTTCCCTTATATGAGAAACTCAACATACAATTAATGGGCAAAACAGAAAGACAGATAATAGGAAAAATGAGAAAGAGAAAAGAGTTATTATTATTAAATATGAACATATGTAAAAGTGCACCTTGATTTAGTATAACTATTTAATGGGCTGTAAATTTTGTGACATGTCAGTCTGGTTGTTGACCTGTATGTATGGTAATTAACTTTATAAGGACTTGTAGGATGAAATCTAATGTTGGCAAAGGCGGGGTAGAAGAGAAGGGGTTGGGGAATTGGAATGTGTTATGTGTGTATAACAATACCTCACACTGCATGTACTCACAATGTACTGCAAACATGTACTAATAAAACTTAAACATTTCTATCAAAGAAAAATAATTTGTCAAAGATACTTCATAAGTAGTCATCATTTATTTTGGGAGCTATTGTACTCTTCCAAACAGTTATATAATACATTAAAATTTTCTCAGGTTAAAGTTGCACAAATTTTTTTTTTTTACTTATCCTACTTCTCATGTACTTAACTACCCTTTTATTATACACTTAATTGTTCCAAGTTTTATTGGAAACTGTTTTCAATTTATTATAAATGTTACTGTGATGAGCATCTATCTGTCTATCTATTTATCTATCTATCTAATCCTATGGTACATCTCTTACAGTGTTTAGCCTAGGTTTTTAATTAGAATATTATATTTTCACATGGCCAATTAAAAATATATAAACTACTTTATAGTCTCACCACTAATAGTTGAGGACACATTTCCTTACAAAGTCTATTAAATGAAGCAGTTTTATTTCATCAACTGATAGGTGAAAAGCAATTTCTTAATTGATTCATCTATAGTTAAATCAAACCAAATAGGGTCATTTAAAAATTCTTCAGTGAGCACACACAGACATTAGACAGAGACCTCATTTCTTTTCTCATGAATTAACCATTGTGTGAAAAATTACGTCTCATTTCCTAAACCATTTGTTTGTCTTCTCGTCAGGTGAGCTCTGATCCTGCAGCACCAGAGCGCGGTATCGGGCAGGCAAATAGATGTGATTTTCCTTCCCAGACAGGGAATGACAATGCCTGATATTTAACATAGTATAATTAAGTAGAGCATTTTAGGAGCGATATGAGGAGGAAAAAATTATTATTCTAATGGGCTTGAGAAGCGAGTTTCTCATCACTAAGATCCTATTCACAATGAATGATTGGCCTATAAACTATTCCCTGCTGTGCTGAGTCAGTCAGTCAGATATTTCTAACTCCAGCTTTCTTTTTATCTAACTAATTGGATATTTCAAAAAAATCTCTTATTAGATGGAAGTCACAAACTGGCACTACAGGAAGACTCTCCATGTACTATTAGGATGTTTCCATAGTTTTGCTAGAGTTAATGAATTTCATTCATAAAGATCAGCAAAATATCAAGAAGAAAGCAGACTGTTCCCAGTTGAACTGGCCAGAACACAGTAGGAGCTTGTGACTGCACAGAGATGGCTGAAAGGGGAGATGGAAGTTGGCTTTGAAGCACCCCAAGAAACTAAATTTACAGGAGAAAAAAAACAAGAGACATTGAGTTATGGCAGCCAAACACTTTTGAAATCCGTAGCTAAGTATTTTGCTTCTTCTCCCATCTTTTACAATTATATTCATATTGCATTTTGTTGGAAGGCAACACTTAAAATTACCTGTAATATCATACCTCAGACACAATCAACCATGTTTTAGTGGCTTTCTACCTCTATACAATGTTATAAAAATTTATTTTGAAAACCAAGCATCATTTTTCAAATTGCTGATAGCTACATATTAAGTATAAAAGGAGAGCATTGGTGGTATTTATAGTGCTGAAGAGACCACTGAAATAGGTATTATATGTATTTATGGTAAAATTCTGGATCCTGTTGTTTTAGTAATGCATAGTTGCTTTTCATAATATTCAGGATAAAAACTCCTAAATAATAATAGAACTATGAAACAGCTACAAAGGGCCGAGGATTTAGCTCAGTGGTTCCGGCGCCTGTCTTGCAAGCAAAAGGACCTGGGTTCAATCCCTGGGTAACCACATACTATACAGGGTGGAGACTCACACCCAGCAGCAATCAGTACCACATGCCACAGTGCCAGGCATGGTGGCTCACGCCTGTAATTCCCCAGCACTCGGGGGGCAGAGGCAGGAGGATTTCTGTGATGTGAGTTTGAGGCTGAGCTCAGGGCCAGCCTGAACCACAAAAGCAAAACCCTGTCTCAAAAAAAATGGCTATAGAGAAGGGAAATAGCTACTGATACAGAGAACAAAAGCAACAGAGAGAAAGAGATAGGAGACCCCATTCTTTTTTAGACAGTTGTAAGATCTACAGCTTTAAAAATCAGACCTTTTAAATATAAGAAATTTATAGGGATATTTCATCCCCCATAAGCCTCATTTTCCTCTTGTACATGGACTCCCCTCCTTTCTTTTATAAATATTTGATTTTTTTGTTTGTTTTGCTACTTTTTAGAGAACCTTATATATTCTGGACATTGGTGTTTTGTCAGATGAATGCTGGCACGGATTTTCTCTTGTTCTGCTTCTTCTCTCTGCTGTCTTGATTGTTTCCGCTGCTGTACAGGAGCTTTTAATTTGACGTGATTCCATTTGCCAATTTCTGTTTTTGTTTCCTGTCCTTTGAGGTATTATCCAAAAAAATGTGTGCCCATTCCAATGACCTCATAGAAATGGAGAGGAGAATTCTGGATACCAGAGTGTGCTGGGGAAATGGGGAAAGGCTGATGAATAATAAATACTACATTGTAGTGAGATAGGAGAAATCAGCTCTTATCTGCCATTGCCTTGTAGGTTGCCTAGAGATAATGGTAATGGACTACAAATTTAAGAAAACTATAAGGAGGGGTGTTGAATGTTCTCGTCATGAAGAAATGATAAATATATAGGAAGATAGGTGTGCATTTTGATTTAAACATTATATTATGTTTACATATATGGAAAAACATAGTTTCCCCCAAAATATATAAATGTTTGTTTTTTAATGTAGCACATAAACATAAACTTCAATTAAAAACATTCAGTGTAATTGTGTGTCTCTTTCATAACTTCCATTCAGAGAGTTTCACAACTGCCACTAAAGCATGAAGGGTCACAGTAGGGTAATGGAGAGTACAACACAGCCCTGCAGAGTGGTGTGGAAGGTTTACACACGATTGCAAACACTCTGCTAACAACAGATAGACCTCACAGAGCTTTTTCTCACCTTATAAAACAACTGTTTCTAACTATTTTAAAACCACTTTTACTTTCTATGCTTTTGTATGAGATTAAACTTGTGTGCTCTGTATGTCTGTTTCTTTCTCAAGACCTTGCCACTGGGGGCTGCACCCCAACCCCTGGCACCAGCCCTCATTTCAGCCTGTCAGTCCAGCTACTCCTACCTTCTCAGGTAAAGCAAAAAGGGTGAATTATACTACCAGCATATATGTCTGGTCACTGAAAGGGACAATGGAAGGCATAAAATGACTCTGAGTCTTACACAATGGAACAGCATTTATGTTATTTTTTGCTGATATGACAGAGCAAATGGACAAGACGATGGTGACCATTCTTGAACTTCATTTATCATGTGAAAAGCTCATTATTGTATCTTTATCTCAAATTTTTGTTTGAAAAATTTTGACATTGTCGTAAGTCTTTCCTCAAATTATAGTTCTGCTTCCCAGATGGTAACTATGGATGGTCAGGGAAATACAGAGAAAAAGAACGTAAATGTGAAGCTATGTTTCCTTTATTAAGTAAAGTGTTTAAAATAACACATATCTGCTATTTTGGTTACATACATAATACGGAATTACTGAGGGAATATTTCTGAAATTTTCATAAAAAGACTT
>PVIR01020000.1:0-31229 GCA_004026965.1 Petromus typicus
GTAACTTGCTGTCCCGTGGTCAAGCATTCAGTTTCCACCAAGGTCCAGCAGCAGCCCAAGAGCAGTTCTTCAAAGGGAGAGCAGTTGTCTGCAGATGGTGCCAGAGCCTTGCTGCACAACCCCAAAGCCTCCGCTGCAGTTCACCTACGGGGCTGCCAGGGCTCCAGCAGCTTCCCACCCGCCACTGACACTTCAGGCACCGTCGGATCTGCTGGATGATGTGGCTCCAGTGACACAGCGGCCTGGACCTGCTGCAGAGCCTTCTCTTGTTCTGGGTCCCACTCAAAACTAGCAGGTTTTCCAAGTTGGTAAATGGGCCAGAGTAAAACATCTAAGTGGTTTTTCATTATATAAATCTAGTAGAAACTGTGTAGGCTTCCCGTCCGTTTCTCTTTCGGGAACACCATCGCTGCTCAGCCCCTCTGTAGGTCTATGTGCATCAGACCAGTCAGTTCGTTGTTCTCCCTCTGCTGTCCATGACAGCACGTATGTTCTCAGGCTTTGGTGACTGAGTGCTGCCCTTGACCCGCCACTCCAGGATCCAGCCACCCCCACTGCCCTTAAGCGTCCCAACTGAGTAACCTCGGTCCCCACTGCGAGGTCTGGCACACACACAAGAGCAGTGGCTGGGCTCTTCAGGGACACTGATGTAGCCAGTGTCTCTTTTGCCCCTGTAGCTAAAGGAGAGGTGATTCTTCTTCAGGACACACTTAGAAACTTTCAAATTCTTTGTGTCTGGAGCTGGGAAATGGATTCTATGAGCCCCTTATTTTTCTTTATTAATTTTTCCTCACAGAGGACTCTAGATTTCCTACGGATGTTTTGAGATCGCTGTTTTCTTTCACTAGTTTCTCCAGCGTTGTTAAGAGCCACCAGCTAGCATCATTATGTTTATCAGTCTGCCAAAAATATTCAAAAGTATCATATAGCGAGTTGCTAAATTCCTTAACATCTCACAAGTGGTGAATTAGGATAATCAAGTGGATCTACATTGTGTTATTACTTTAAACAGTTCACACTGGGACTCTCAGTGTGTCCCACATTTTAGAAGGAGCAACCATGGCAATATCAGGTCTCGTGAAACCAACTCCAGGAACCACTAAAGCCATTAGAGAATTTCATCTTTACATTTCTGTTTCTTTAGAGCCATTCCCAGTGTCAAAATCTGTATGAGTCTGTGCTTACTAGAGAAACAGGTTTAAGTTATACAAATGCATAAGAATTTACAAGATTGGCTTAAAATGGCCATCCACAGAGTCAGGGAGAGTGGAGTGGAGCTGTCTGTGCCCTGGAGCTCACGGCAGAGTCCTGAGCGAGTCCACATCCAGAGGCTGAAAGGTCTGCAGTGGAAGCCAGGAGACTATGTCCAAGGTGGAGGTGAAGCCCGGCACTCTGGAGACAATGTCCAAGGTGGAGGTGAAGTCTGGCGCTCTGGAAACTATGTCCAAGGTGGAGTTGAAGCCTGGTCCTCTGGAGATAATGTCTAAGGTGGAGGTGAAGTCTGGTGCTCTGGAGACAATGTCCAAGGTGGAGGTGAAGCCTGGTCCTCTGGAGACAGTGTCCAAGGTGGAGGTGAAGCCTGGTCCTCTGGAGACAATGTCCAAGGTGGAGGTGAAGTCTGGCGCTCTGGAGACAATGTCCAGGGTGGAGGTGAAGTCTGGCGCTCTGAAGAAACACAAGGGAGCCTTCCTTCTTCCTTTCCCTTTTAGTCTATTCAGGCTACAATGCTATTGGCTGCTGTCACTCACCCGGGTGGGTCTTCTGTTTTAGTTAATCCCTTCAGCCACATCCAGAACTATGCTAATCTGATTTAGTTGAATATTTCTTACTCAAGTTGACAGTTAACTATCACAGCTGCGTAAATTTTAAAAAATGAAAATTGTTTTCTGATAGTAAAAGACAATAATTGATATAAACAAAAACATTTAAATACAGTAAACCACAAAGCAATAAATTATTACTTTCTCATTGCTGCAGCACAATTCCCAATGCCCATAATTTGAAAGAGGAGAGATTTATAAAAGGCTCACAGTTTCTAGGGCTTTCAGACCATAGCATGGTGGCAGGATGGGGATGGAAAAGGAGAAACAGCTTGGGGCCTGGCAGCAGGAAGCTGAGAATAATCAAGGGAGAAGACAGAAAGGTGACCCACCTCCAACCAGCCTTCACCTCCCAGCAGCACACAGCACTATGGACTCCTTAGTGGACACATCCACTGATAAGAATCACACCCCACGGGGCTGAGAATTCTGTTCAGTGGTTCCGGCATCTGCCTTGCTAGCACAAAGGCCCAGGTTAGATTCCCGGTAACCACATACAACAACACCGAGCATCACCATGCCCACCAGCCTGAACTACAAAGCAAAACCCTATCTCAAAAAAAAAAAAAGAATCATTCCCCACGATACAGCCACTACCCCCTCCTCGACCTGTGAGCACATGAGGCTTCATGGGACGTGCAGATGTAAACCATAACAGTCACTCAGATGCCCTCTGCCCAAGGGTACTTACCCATGCTGTCTTGGTGAACATTCATTCAGACACCTGCACATTTGTGGCTGCACATGTTCACGGGTGCATACAGCCTGCACACACGCACGCTGCTGGGGCTGGATGTCCTTCCTGCACTCTGGGGTGCTGCTGCCCTTGGTACTAAGGGTGCACTGGGGTGCATTGTACAATGTACCTTCCTCCTCGAAGGTCCTCCACTTCTGGTTTTGCGAGACTCCCCAGCTCTGCAAGGTGTCTTAGGTAGGTGGGGGCTCCAGTTAGCACTATGACTGTTATGATGAGAGCAGCAATGCTGGGCCTGCCGAGTGCTCAGGAAGGGAGCGCCCCCTAGGCCCCAAGTCAGTCGGAGCACCTGTGCTGAGGGAGCTGTGGGAGATCGATGGGAAGCACGGTGCCTTCTGTGTGTGACGTGGATACTGGGAACAGTAAACTTCCTCTTGTCCCCACCCTGACGTGCAGCCACTCCCAGCACTGCAGAGCTACCACCTTCCCCAGGGAGGGAAGACTGGTGGCTGATATCCAGTGCCCTGGGAGGTACTCGGTCAGCAGATTCCACCCCAGTCACCTAGAGATGGACTTTGATCTCCGTGGGCAGCCTGTCCTGCCTAAGCAACTGCTTTTTCATTTGGTTTGGTTGGCACTATCCAGGATTGAACACCAGGCCCCATGCATATTGGGCTAATACTTTACCACTAAGTTATACCCTCAGCCTTTGTTTTGTTTTTTTGAGACTGGGTCTTGCTTTGTAGTTCATGCTAGCCTCAAACTCACAGTGATCCTCCGGCCTCGGCCTCCTGCATCAAGGGATTATAGGCATGTTCTGCTGTGCCCACCAGTATTTTCTCCTTTTGTAACAGTGACTAAAAATAGCATGACACATTCTGCTCACCTAACTCCATTTCAGGCTCCTCAGCATCACACCCTCCATCCTGGCCCTCATGCTCCTTGTTTGGAACTTGCTCCAGCCTTGGGTGTTGGCTTGTGCTCCTCACCCTGCCCAGGTCCCCACTGGTCTCTGCCGCCATTTTGGACACAGCAGCCTCACGTCACCAGCCCCTTGTGTGGCCCTCATGTCCTCTCTCAGGAATCCTGTTTAGCTAGGCGTCCAGCGATCTGGTTGCTCATACCTTCAGACACTTTATCTTTATTGGTACATTAAATATACACATCATGATTGCACTCCATAATGGGGATTTGTACCAGTATAAGACACAACTTAATTCTCATTTTTTCCCATAGCCCTACCCACGCTACCACCCCCCCATATACATAAAATTTGTTTCCTTAGTTTTTTGTTACAATCTCAACATTGTCCCCTTTCACCTTATACAAATTAAATTTCTTTACTGAATGTAGGACTCCTCCTTTTGGTTGTTGGTGATTTTTAAGGGATACTTCCTTTTGTCGGAGGAGCCAAATGTACAACCTAAATTTGAGCCTTGCTGACCTTCCTCATCCTTGTCATGGGTGATGGCCCCCTAATGCTGCCTCTGTCCTCTCTGGGAAGTGGATTCAGGTCGTCTCTGTTTTCTTTGCAGTTACATAGTCTTACTGCAGGTTTATCAGCTCTGATTTTTTAAAAAAGCAGCCTCTGGGCTGGGGCGGAGCGTGAGGACGCGCCACTGTAGAGGCCGCCAGACAGCCAGTGGAGCTCTCGTCTCACTGATTTCCTGTCCTGCACCCTTGGTTTGACTTCCCCTGGTTTTTCCTCACATCCTTGTGATTTTCTTCCTTCACTCGTTTTCAGTTTGTCTCACTCTTCGTCTCTTACTTTCCTGGGGCAGGAGTTAGATCGCTGACTTGGGATCTCCCTGTTCTCTGTGCGCTCAGATCGCCTCTGCTGTACCCCAAAGCTTTTGCCATTACATTTCTATTTTGTTCACCCCGACGTGTTTTTAAAAATTTCCTTGAGGTTTCTTCAACCCATAGGTTATTTAGATGTGAGTCATTTAGTTTCCAAGTGTTTGGAGATTTTAAGGGATACTTCCTTTCGTCTCTCTTTTCTTTTTTCAAGGAGGAAAGTTTACTGTAGCTTATCCTCTTAACTTTTCTGATAGTGATTTATTGTTTTATCACACTATAGCCAGGGAATCCTGTGTGATTTCAGTTCTTTTGAATTCTTTCAGGTTCGGTTTGTCCTAGTGAATGTTTTATGAGCTCTGGGGAAAGTGAGTGTTTGGCTGCTGCTGAGGGAACATTCCTTGCAGGTCAGTTCTGCTGGTTGCTGGTGCTGTATTAAGGGAGAGTTTCAAGTCTGGCTAGGGCAAGTGAACCATGTGCCTGTCTCCTGAGCCTAAAGGTTGAGACTCCGTCTCCCTGCAGATTCGGAGACCCGTAGGGGCTTGAGCACACTCACTCCCATATGTTGAACCTTGCCAGTGGCCATCTTGGTAGCCCCACCCCTTTTGTCTCTCACCCATCGCCTTACCATCCCCCATAGCTAATGCCGTATAGACCACCCACTCATGAAGTTCTCTTATTGGGCAAAACCCTAGGTCAATCCTATAGACCCTCCTTTCCTCCTAGCCTTCACCCCGCCCTGTGACCTTTTGCTATATATGTGACGCCTAAGCCTGAATAAATCGGAAGTTCCACAAACATTCCCCAGGGTCTGTGCTTGACTCTGCGCCTCACCCTCTCCGGCTGGGAAAACCTCACATAGACAACAACCAACACTGTATTGTTGCTGATTTCCTATCTAATAGTCTCTCTGTTTATCAAGAGTGGAGTGTTGAAGTCTCCAGCTATAATCATTGATTTTTCTACATAATCTTTAGCTCTATAAATTTTTCCATTTATGTTTTGAGACTGGTGCATATGCATTTAGGATTTTTTCATATGCATTCAGGATTGTGATATCTTCCTGGTGCTCTGTACTTTTTGTCATGTAATTTTTCTTCTGAAGTTCTGCATATGATACTAACATAGTCATCTCTGCTTTCTTCTGATTAATGTTTGCATGACTAATGTTTTTTACACCCAGCAGAGAGGAGTGAAGAAAGTGGAGTTCCAGACACCTGGCTGCACCCCATGGCTGCTGATGGGGGCAGGAGTAGGGTGTGCACAACTTCCTAAGGTGCCCCATTATGGCCAGGGAGGGGGACAGAGGGCAGGAATCCTGCCTTTTGCCATCTCCTGCCACCTGTTGATGCCAAGTGGGGTGGGAGCTGTGTGGGACATTATGACACTGCCTTGGTAGGATGGTCAGCTCCCTGCCTGGCCTTGTGTTACCTGGACATGGTTGGGAGTCAGGAGTTCAGGGGAGGAAGGAATGGAAGATGGGCTCCTGGATGGCCCCATGAGGCCTAACATGGTGTTTAGCTTAAATAGATTAGGTGCTGCTGACACAACTTTTCTGTTGTCAGACCACAGTGCACAGATTCCCAGCTCTGCTCATGGGAGGCCGTTGGTGCCCCGGAGTCCGGCACGTGTTACACACCGTCATCTCCCCACTGACCTCGCTCCAGGATCTCTGCCCTTCCACATCAAGCAGTAGATCCAGCAGGAAGCAGGCTGCAGGGCCTGTGTCTGACACAGAGGATGAGAGTTTTAGGGCAGGTGCATCATTAGCATTTTCCTAAACTTTGGTTTGAGTGACTTTTTCACTGTCGAGTGGTGTGGACTGTTTTTCATGGTACTTTCCTTCTGGAAAGTGTCTTCCTGGGTTAGATTTCCTCTCTGTGGCCGGGTGAAACAGGCTGTCTCGTCTCCATGCTCCACTCAGGGTCCTGAGTGCCAGCGGTCACCTGCAGGGTGGGGCCACAGTGCCAATGAGGCCCCATGAAGTGGACTCAGGCGTGGCGGGTGGGGGCTGAGAGGAACTCGGTCGGGCTAGCGCTAACGCGGTGTCATTGTCCCTTCAGGTTCCCCTCAGAGCGATGCCCTGGCTCTCTGAGAAGCTGAAGTGAGAGGGTCCAGGCACGGGCCCAGCCCGGCCGGGCAGCATGACCAAGCCCCGGCTCTTCCGGCTGTGGCTGGCGCTGGGGTCTGTCCTCATGGTCCTGCTCATCATCGTGTACTGGGACAACGTGGGCACTGCCCACTTCTACCTGCACACCGCCCTGTCCAGACCCCACGCCCTGGCGCCCCTCCCCACTCTGGGGCAGGGGGAGGACACAGAGTTCACCTCGGATGTGGATGAATTTCTAGAGAAGCTGCTCAGTTCTGGCTCCAAGAAAAAGACTGAGCAACCCCTAGTGCTGGCCTCCAGCAAGCCGGCCCTGAGCCACATGGAGGAGAGTGTGAGGGGCTACGACTGGTCGCCCCAGAATGCGCAGCAGCGCCCCGATGCAGGCCAGCAGCAGGCTGAGCGCAGGAGCGTGCTGCGCCACTTCTGCGCCAACTCCAGCCTGGCCTTCCCCACCAAGGAGCGCTCCTTCGACGACATCCCCAATTACGAACTGAACCACCTCATTGTGGATGACCGGCACGGTGTCATCTACTGTTATGTGCCCAAGGTGGCCTGCACCAACTGGAAGCGCGTGATGATCGTGCTGAGCGAAAGCCTGCTTGACCGCGGCGCGCCTTACCGCGACCCGCTGGACATCCCGCGCGAGCGCGTGCACAACAGCAGCACGCACCTGACCTTCAACAAGTTCTGGCGCCGCTATGGCCGCTTCTCCCGGCACCTCATGAAGATCAAGCTAAAGAAGTACACCAAGTTCCTGTTCGTGCGCGACCCCTTCGTGCGGCTCATCTCGGCCTTCCGCAGCAAGTTCGAGCTGGAGAACGAGGAGTTCTACCGCAAGTTTGCGGCGCCCATGCTGCGGCTCTACGCCAACCGCACCAGCCTGCCCGCCTCGGTGAGCGAGGCCTTCAGCGCCGGCCTCAAGGTCACCTTCACCAACTTCATCCAGTACCTGCTGGACCCCCACACCGAGAAGCTGGCGCCCTTCAACGAGCACTGGCGGCAGGTGTACCGCCTCTGCCACCCGTGCCAGATAGACTATGACTTCGTGGGGAAGCTGGAGACGCTGGATGAGGACGCCGCCCAGCTGCTGCGGCTGCTCAAGGTGGACGCACAGGTCCACTTCCCCCCGAGCTACCGGAACAGAACTGCCAGCAGCTGGGAGGAAGACTGGTTTGCCAAGATTCCCCTGGCCTGGCGGCGGCAGCTCTACAAACTCTACGAGGCAGACTTTGTTCTCTTTGGCTACCCCAGGCCCGAGCACCTGCTCAGGGACTGAGCGCCACCCCAAGAGCTGTCAGCGGTGTCCCAAAGCCTGCAGGCTGCTGGTGTCCAGAGTGGCGCTATACTGTGGCTCTGGCCTCCCTACCCTCTGGGGAGTGTCACCTGCCCCCTGTGAGGCCGCAGAGGGCCCGGTCATAACCTCACTCTAGAGGTTTTACATGAGCCACGGCTCAGCAGTGGCGTTTGCTGTTCACTCATCAGCCTGTGCTCACAGAGTGCTGTGTTAATATTGTTTTCTAAGATTAATATATTTCAGGTATTTAATATGAAAGTGGAGGAAAGCCACAGTAAAGCGTGGCAGCTGCTCTCGCTGCTGTGTGGTTCTTTGGCTGGGCACCAAGCACACGGTGGGTGGGGACAGAAGTCAGCAGGGCCCCCAGGCCTCACACCCCAGGGAGAGAAGGCTTCATGGTATCTCAGTGGGAAGGAGGAACCTAAATCCGAAAGAGGCTGCTGTGGGCTGGGGATTCTGTGAGACAAGCCCTGTGGGCCCTGGTTTGGAGGTTCAGCAATATAGCACGAACACCACTGGGCTGTGCTGAGGACTCCAGGGTGGGCAATGGTGGGGACCACTTCACCGGTGGAGGCCACGGCACATACCCCCGGGTCCCCTTTTGAAGACCTGACAAAAAACTTCCCATAGCCCCTCCCACACACACCTCATAGAGGACCAAGCATCCCACACTTGGCTCCTGGTGTCACACCAGACCACAGCATAGGCTTCATCTGGTTTTCAAAATTGGGGCAGGTAAATACTATGGATGTGAGGCCTCGTGTATATGGTGCCTCTGGAAGGTGCAGGTGCCAGGTCGCCAGGGCTGTGTGTCTGAGGTCACATCGCGAGGTGAAGTGTCTGGGTGAAGGAAGCGGGGAGGCCAGCACCCCAGCCAGTCGGCCCTTGGCTGCAGCGGTCCCCAGTCAGCAGAGGTGAGGTGGCTGGAGGTGTCCCAGGCCCATTGTCTACGGGGAACTCAGGTGCTACTTCTCGCAGACTGGCTGGTTCGGTGCCGTCTACCCTCGGGACTTGCTGGCCATCACTGCTCAGGTGTGCGTGGGGCCAGGGCTCAAGCCCAAGAAGCGCCTCAGGAGGTCTCAAGCCCTGTGCAGGCTGACCTTGGAACCACACTGGACGGCGCGACTGCAGAGGTTTCACTCTTGGCAGCACGCGGCCTTGTCTGCATTCATGGCATTTGGTCAGTGCTGCCCATCCCTAGAGTGTAGACAGCGCTGTGTTGGGCTGTCAGCCGCATCTCTGCAGCACAGCGTCTCTGCCTGTCCTGTTCCCAGGTAGGATGGAGGCTGTGAGGTCTGTGGCTCCTCGCCGACTCTGGACTCCATCTCTTCCATACTGAAAATCACTGCCTTCCCTTGGTGGGTTGTTGGAGCGTATGCCAGTTCCTGTGTAGGGCCACTGCCTGGGCTGAAGGGTGTGATGGCGCCAGAAAAGAGGCTGCCCCACTCTGCAGAGGAAGATTTCCTCTCCTCTGGTCTCTGCGTGTCTCTGTCCGTAGTGTAGTAGCCTATACAGATAGTAACTGTTTTATCTCTACCAAGAAAAAAAATTTTAAACAGCATATTAGATAATTTAACCTATCACCAAACAGAAACGTTTGACTCTCCTTGCCTCTGTCCTCCAGCCTGTGCCACCTCCCGTCCCCGCAGTCTGCAGGCTGGTCTGCGTGCTGCGTTGTGGCGTGCAGAGCTAGGCTTGGAACGACCTGCTTGGCTCGGGTCTCAGGGTGAATGTGAACTGAACCTGCTGTGAAGCAGCTGGTGAGCTGGCATTCTTGACTAGTCGCCTTCTGTGAGGGGAAAGGATTGGCACACTAGATTTTTGTGCATGCCGAACACAGAAAAGGAACATCACACTCAGGTCCAGCTGGTAGCCCTTAAAGGACCACCTAGAAACCAGCGTGGTCCTGTCTCCTCCTGCAGTTGTCTTGGGGAGGGGCCACCAGTGTGCTTGCATTTTCGTTTCTGCAGGGTGTGAGGTTGCCGCCCAGCCTGTGCCAGTGTCCAGAGGTGCTTGGAAATCCTTGGGGGGGGGAGGGGAAGCACTGTCTCTCTTCCTTCTCTAAGCACCTTCCAAAAGCTCAATTGCTGGACAATGCTCTGCTGTGAGGTTCAAAGCTCTGTGCTGAGTCAGCACCTACTCCTCCCTGTGCTGAGGCTACTCGGAAGAACCCTCCCAGGGCTTGCCACCCACAGGCCACCATGCAGGCTGCAGTGAGCGGGTGAGGCCTTGTTAGGGTCCTGCCCACCCCGGGGTGGAAGGCGGGACAGCTGCACTTCCACATATGGAGCAGGAACCTTGAAAATGCTTGCTTTCACTGAGTAAAATAATAATGATTAAAATAAAGCCATTATATTTTATTATGACATGGTAGGCTCTCCTATTTAGGGAAGGTCTACTCACAGGAAAACAGAATTGATCCCGTAAGGACATCTCCTAGGGTGAACTGGGGCCAGGAGTGGGGATGGTTCCCTTCATTTCTAACTCTGGTAATGTGGACATCACATGAGGGCACCTTGTGACCATGTGTAAGTGCACATCCGGGGCCCTGACCACGTCTGCCCTGGTGTGTGGCCCTCGCCGCCGCCGCCGTCTACTCCACGGCTGCCGCCTTACCAGTCTGGAACTGCGTCTGCTGAGCACTAACTCCTCATCCCTACCCAGCTCCCTCTGCCCTGCTTCCCATCTGGAGTGTGCTCTCAGGGCCTCACAGACGTGAGTACGTAGAGTTTGTCCTTCTGTGTCTGGATTGTTTCACCAAGCACCGTGTTCTCAGGGTCACCCATGTCGCTGGCACGGCCAACAGTGGTGCTCAGTGGCCTTCTTGGGGGAATGGAATGTGAAAGGTGCAAAAATAGCAAATGGCAGATGCATTGGAGGACTAGCTGCCCCGTCTCATGGAGCCCCCAGACTCGCCCTGCAGCCCTGAGCCATCCACAGGCTGCAGGGGCCCACCTGGCCCCCAGAGGAGCACGTCAGGCTCAGAGGCTGTAACAGACGCTTGTGTGCCTGGTTTGGGAGTGGTTTGGGGGAGATTTCTGGGTGTACAGAAAGCAGAACTACAGGAGCTTCCTGGCCTCGATAGCACCATGGGTGCCTTTATAGTGTGAGAACTTTCCGAGGGCTGCCCGCCGTCTAGCTCTTTTCTCAGGAAGACTTTGATGGAACCTCTTTTTTTTCAAGTGAGTCTGTAAAAACTGGGGGTTCAAGCTGGGTATGGTGGTGCACTCCTGTGATCCCAGCACTCGGGAAGCTGGGGCAGGAGTATTGTGAAGAGTTCAAGACCAGCCTGGGTTTTATATATATATAGTGAGTTCTGGGCTGGCCTGAACTACATAGTAAGACTCTTGCCTCGAAAAAAATTAAAAACTAGGAGTTTGAACACAATCTGGGTGGAGCTGCTGGGCTCATTCACTTGGGCTCATTCCAGACTGCCCTGCTGCCAGGAGGGTTCCAGAAGTTTGGGGTTTTGAAACTCTGGGGCACAGACTTGCAGAATAGCTTTCAAGTGTTGAGTTTCAAAGTAAGCTGGCTTTGAAAGTAGTTTCTAAAAGGTTTGGTTGCAAATCTTTTGGTTCTAAGATGTTCGAGAAATATCTGCAAGAGCTGAGAGCCACTGCCATGCCAGGGGCAGGCCCCACTGCCTGGGCAGAGGGTGTGCCCGCAGCACTCGTGTCCCTTGGAAGCTGAGGACCCAGCTCAAGGCAATGTGTTTGTGCTCAGAAGCCATTCCTGCAGCCTTTCACTTGGAGCCATCGCTCCCAGGGCATTCCGCAGAAGGTGCTGTCCTCTGCGAGGTTGCTGCCCTCCACTGGACTCCTGTTCGTGCTGGCCCCAGCCGGCAGTCAGTGTCCTGTGCACAGAAACGTCCCTCGGGGCAGTGTCGTTCGGGACCAGGTAAGGACTTCAGAGGAAGGGCGGCCTGCTTGGGAAGAGGCTTCTGTGTTGGAGACAGGATGATGGATTGTTCTGTGAGAGTCTTGAGCTTCATATGGAACATCATTCCCCTTTTCTAGATAGGGAAATGGAGACCCAGACTGCAATAACCAGATGTCCAGAGCTTTGAGAACACCACACAGGGGTAGCACCCACCATTAAGGCAACTGGGACTTGCCCAGCCGACCCGCACAGGCCGAGCACTGGCCCAGGCAGGCTCAGCTTTCTGGAAAAGCCGGCAGAAGAGGAAAACAGGGCTGGGAGGGCCAGGTGCCCTGGGCCCCAGCACACTCATGATGGAAAAATGGAGTTGGCAGAAAGGGCAGTTAGCTGGAAGCTGCCTGGGGAGTGGTGTGCATGCCAGTTTGGCCAGACTGGTAGACAAGCCCTCGGCAGAGGGCGGAGAGAGGAAAAGTCCAGCGTTGAGGAAAAACATCCAAGCCCAGGGTGTGACCAGCCCTGGGAGCCCCCGCCCTGGCCAGCCGCACAGGCCTGGCATGCACAGGGCCCTGAGATGGAGCCTCTCCGCCCGCAGCCGTGGAGACTGGACAGGATGGCACCCGGCTCCTCCCTGCCTCCAGGTGCACTAGGCCTGGGGCCACTGAGCCCCCTCTGCTCCCCAGGGCCTCTCTGGAGCCCCTGCACCATAGAGATGGCCTTTCTAACATGTCAGGCCAGGCCTGGCCCATGGGACAGAGCTCACGGTATGGTCAGAGGAGGAAGTCTAGGCCCAGGTCCCCTTCTCACATGGCGGTGGGAAGTTGCGCGGGTCAGCCTGCGGCTGCAGTAACCGGGCACCCTGGGCAGGGCTAGTTCCTGCCTGGACCTGGAGCTGTGCCTTGAGCTTCGTAGAGGTGAGACAGCCCAGAGTTGATCTGCTCGGAGAGCCAGGTGTGCAGAATTTGGAGCTCATGGAGGCTTCAGCCCAGGGCTTTCAGCTCCGGGAGGCCTGGCTGGCACCCCTCGTTTAGCCATGAGGACCATGAACACCAGCCAGGGCACCGGCAGGACTGCAGAAAGCAGAATACCATGGTAAATGTGGAAGATGAAGGGGCAGCAGGCAGATTGGAACCCCCGGGGCAACTTCTGCCACACCAGAACCCCCCACCTTCTTATGGTACTCACCTGGCCCCCGCATAGCTGGGCAGACCACCTCACAGGCCAGGACACCCCACTCAGGGAGACAGACCTTGCCCAGGTCTGAGAGGGCTGGTGACGGGCACAGGGCCTGTACTCCACTCCTGCCCTGGAGGGCAGTGCCCATGGCAGCCCCTGGTAGTCTGCTGGTAACAGCAAGTGAGACTTCCTGTGAGCTGGGGCAGCTGCATCCTGAAAACAAGAGGCCACCCAATCCAGGCCACCACCCCTCCACACCGGCCCACGTCCTCAGCTGCCCGTGCACCCCCACCAGTCCAGGACAGTGGTCACCTCCCAGGTCTCGCCCACCCACCCCACTCACCGCCTCAGCCCGCCTTCACTTCCGGCAAGATGGGCAACAGAGCTCCTCCAACCTGCCCATATGGCTGGGAAGCTGTGAAAGCGTGCCCTGACATCAGTCTTGGCTTGGGTAGAAATGTGCTTGCTGGTCATCAGTGCCAGAGACGTGTGACAGAGCTGGCCGCCACTGCAGGCTCTTGTTTCCGGCTTCTCCCCACGGCTCGTGCACGCTGAGCTGTGTCTGGGTGTGTGCGTGCGTGTGCGTGTGCGCGTCTTGTTTTCTCCCGGGGAGGGTAGAGGGGCTGTCAGCAGCACAGGAAAACAAACACCCTGGCATCCCTAGTCTTCCACTGGCTGTGGCCAGGGAGGCAGGCGGAGGCCGGCCGGGCTGTTTCTCCAGGGCTCTGTCTGCCTGGGAAGCCATGGCCGGTTCCCCCATCACCCCATGCCAGGGCCACAGGAGATCGCTGGGGTCTTCCCTCTGCAGAAGCCTGAAGAATTCTTTCCTTCCTGCCAAGTGAGGTGATGCCCACCTGTAATCCCAGCCACTCTTGGGTAGGTGAGGTAGGAAGATCCCAAGTTTGGGGCTGCCATAGGCAACTCTGTAAGACCATATCTCAAATAAAATGTTTAAAAGTGCTGCTGTGGTCGAGCGTGTGAAGCTCTGGCTGTCGGTACATCGGTCAGTCAGACCCTCAGCAGACAAACCCCTCCCTTCCTGGAGCAGAGGAGCCTGCCTTTCCCTCTGTCTTTGATAGTTTCCACGGTTCGTGGACCTCACTGCCCAGGCGGGGACGATGGAAGGACCGGGAAGTGTGGAGGGCAGAGCCGGCCTCTGACCGGACGCAGTTTGCTCTGGCGGCTCCAAGTGGTCCAGTGGGCACCTCATGCCACGTGTGGCTGAGCAGCTCCCGGCTGCCAAGGCCTGGGCAGGCACAGCCTTTTGTCTGTAGGGATCTGCCCCTCTCGTCCAAGAAGGAAGACCTCCCAGGGGGTGCCCAGGCCTTCAAGCCCCCAGGGAGGCCATTGGTACAGGGCAGCGTGGTGTGGGAGGAGCCCTGATGCCATGCTTCGGGGCCCAACCAACCCAGTGTCGTCTCACCTGGCGATGGCCCAATGCAGTCCCCATCATGGAGGCCTCTGGCTCTGGTCTCCACAGCAAACTTCCCTCTGTGTCCTGCTGTCCTTTAGCTGGACCGTGGGCCCTTAGCACTTTCTTAGCTTTTCTAGGCCTTAGGGGACTCTGCCTAGCTCAGCAGAGGATAGGAGGGACCTTCCACCCAGTTTCCCCTGGAGTCGGTTCTGAGGCTCCCACAGGAACCTAGGTTGTCCTGTCCCAACCCAAGAGGGGATGAGAGGGATTTGGACCTGGGGTCTGCTCTCTTTCTCAGGTCCTGACAGGCTGGGGGCCCTTTCCTGTGGGGAGGGGTGTCCCCTGCAGGAAGAACCCAGGAGTCTCAGCCCAAAGGCTGGGAGAGAGACTGGTCTCTGCTTCTGTCCCACACGTTGAGGTTCCCATGCCTCCCATGAGTGTGGCTGCCCCCAACAGCCTTCCTGGGACCCCTCCTGTGAATACCCCAATGTCCAGATCTTGGTCAGACCCAGGCTACCAGAGTCAAGCAGTTTCATATAAAAATTGAGACTTCAGTTCTTCCTGGAAGGAACCAGATCTGGCACCATATTGAGGGCTACTAGCAGGGCTGCCCACATCCCCAGTGGCCACAGTGCCCCATCGCACCTCTAGGCTCTGCACCGAGGCATCTCCTGGTGACCCACACACAGAGAGGTGGGCAGCGCAGTGGCCTCCAGGCTCCGACCTCCAAGTCTCTACCCCGCTGGTCTGCAGCCATGATCGCTTCGTTTTGTTGCAGGTAGATCCTCCCGGAGCCTCCCAACCGCCCCACACTCCCACCCTCCCGACACTGGGCCAGCTGAGAGCCAGAGTTCAGCACGGATGCCTTCCTTCTGCCTTTTCTTTCCTGGTGGTAGTAGTAGCAGTCCTGGGATTGAACTCAGGACCTTTATGCTGAGCTACGTCCCAGCCCTTTTTATTTTTGGACAGAGTCTTGCTAAACTGCCCAGCCTGGCCAGGCATGGTGATGCATACCTGTAATCCTAGCAAAGGCAGGGGGGTCACCACAGGATTCCCACCCTGGGCTACATAGTGAGTTCAGGGCCAGCCTGAACTGCAAAATGAGACCTCATCTCAAAAAACAAAAATAAAATAAAATAGTTGCCCAGGCTGGGATTTAACTTGTGGTCATCCTGCCTCAGCCTCCTAGACTGTTAGGATGACAGGCATGTGTCACCATGCCTGGCCTCCTCTGCCTTCTAGCAATGGTCTCTCTGTCTCCTGAGAGGACAGTTCCAGAGGCCACTCAATTCCAGGATGGGTGGGGGGTCACCCCTGGGCCCCCGAGAAAGAGCACAACCATAGACAGGTCTTTGTCCCGTGCTATCACGCAGAGCTGAGCCAGCTGTGGCGGTGAGATGAGGGGGTCCCAGTGACTTGGGCAGGCGTGAAGCATGAGGCAGAGGCCACCAGCCCTTCCACTTCCCAAGGGAGCTGAGGACGAGCTCCCTGGCACCAGGTGCCTAGAGGTCAGAGGGAGGCTATAGATCGTCCCCAGCCAGTGACCCTGACCCATGGACAAGACAAAAACAAACAAACAAACAAAAAAACCTCATGAAAAGAAACAGTTCATGGAAGAGAAAACCAATTTCTTATGAATTTTTTAGGTAAACAAGGTTTCAGTGCAATTCTTTGGAGCAGCCAGTTTGTGATAAGAGGGACCACCTATACCTGTACCAAGGGCTCCTGAAAATGTCTTTCTGAGCTTCCTGACCTTTTTGCTGCTGTTAACTTACAATGTCTGTTTTGTTTTGTCGAGACAGGATCTCACGATATTTTTCAGGCTGGTCTGGAACTCACCATATAATCTCAAACTTGTGGTGATTTTCCTGCCTCAGCCTCCTAAAGGCTAAGATTACAGATATGCGCTACCACATCTGGCCTACAATGTTCTAAGGATCACATGAAAAAGAATAAAGCAAGAAGAAAAAAAGAATAAAGCAAGGAGGGATTGATTTAATCATATAGTTGAGTCAGTGTGTCTAAAATATTGTCATTTTGACTTGCGATTCCTATAGAATGACTACTCTGGTAAACTGACTAATGGCCGACTTGGAACACCCAGCCGAACTGAGTCAGCATGGCTCGGGGCAGGGAAGACTCTCCAGAGGATTGCTGCCAACAGCATGAAAGGAGAACTAGACGGGAAGATTATACGCTGTTGATTTTCCCGAAGCTTGTCCTGGCTGGTTTTCCTGGTGTGAACTTGGCTGTTTGGTCAGAGGAGGAGCTCAGCTCCTCACTGTCGCTGGGAATGGCCGCTCCTCTGTCAGGGGAGCTCCTGTCCTTGCCTTGAGCTTCGCTTCCTGGCTCCAGTGTAGGTGCTCAGCCTGGTGGCACAGATCTTTCACCCACTAACCCCAGCGAGACTTTCTAAGCTTCCACGACTGGCCTTTGGGCATTTCTGGGGCAGATCCTCCTTATGGACTTGTATGAGACGTGGCTGCGGGCTCTCGACCTCCGGCTGGACCTCTGAAGGACTTGCCGTGGGCCCCAGGCCTTTGGCTGGACTCCTGCAGAACACAGCCCTGAGGTCCAGGCCCTCAGCTAGATAATTTGGGTCTCCAGAGTGTGGACAGATCTCTTGCACTCCTCTGCATCTGACTTTTTGGGGTAAATATTATAAAATAATCCTATAAATTATGTGTCCTGTATTAAATCTGTTCTCATGCAGGCCCTGACCGCAATACTTTATTCCTAAGATATCAAAGTACAAATATTTTGGTTTTTGTAAAAAGAAATTTTAGAGCCTGTCTTTTGTACTGCTCTTCACTTGCACCACGTCCTAGGTGACCCCACATCTGGCCCATGCCCACCACACTGGATTGTGACCCAGCACTATTAATTTCATAGATGGGGAAACTGAGGCTTAGAAAAAATTTGGTTTGCCCAAGGCCTCTCAAGACCACTGCCCAGCACCTGCTTCAGGATGGCTCTGTCCCAGGGAGGGGGCTTCGGGACATTTTGGGCCCAGCTCAGCCTCGTGCTGCCCTCAGCCCCGGGTGTGGTTCCAGAACTTCCCTCCCCAGGGCTGGGGTCGGGACTGGGCTGACGTTCTTTCTGGAGCTCCTGTGTGTACCGCGAGGTGGACCGGGTCTCTAAGGACGGCTGAATTATCCTTGCCGGCGGGGCAGGCTGCTCCCGGCGCCGACCACAAGGGGGCAGCCTCGGCCCGGTAACAGTCGCGCGGTGCAGGGTGTGTGTGGGGGTGCACGGGGCAGATTCCATGGGCCTCAGCCACCCTGCCCTGCGTGGGTGGCGGTGTCTGCTGACCATTCCAGGCCTCTGAAGCCCTCGTGTCTCCACTCTTCAGGGGGAAGCCTGGCCCATTGCACCCAGAGTGACAGTGAGACCACAGACCAGGTCCCACCCACTGTCATGACTGCCAGCTGAGGTGTCGGCTCTGGCCGCTGTCAGGGACCCTGAGGGGCATGTGACTTGGGCTCCCCAGGCCCTGAGCCCCTCGCGTGTGCCTCCCCTGCCACTCTGGCTCCAGGTCATCCAGAGGCACTGGAACACTGTATGAACAAGAGGACAGTCCTCACCTAGGGCCAGGCTTGGGGGGAGGGGGGTGGGACTGGCCTGTCCCCTAAGGCCCTCTGTACTTCACCTGACTTGGGGTGGCTGTTGCAGGTTCTAACCCTCTTGTCTGGGCCGTGAAATATCACCGTAGTCATGTTGTAACTGCAGGATTGTCTGTGTACAACAGTGCAGAATCTAAGGGACCCAGCAAGCATGTCCACACCCAGCAGGGCATGGTGGCTCACACCTGTAATCCCAGCCCTCTGGAGGCTGAGGCAGGAAGATCACAAGTCTGAGCCCAGCCCGGGCCTTTAGTGACAGAGCAAGACCCTCCCTCTCCACCCTGTCCATCCCTAGACTGGGACCCTCTTCCTCGGACACCCCCCTGTCCTCCCTCAATGCCTCCCTCTGTGCTTCGTGTCTGCCCTCAGAGATTGAGGTCCCCACAGCCGTGTCATCCTGGAGAGCCAGGGGCCTCAGAGAGGGGACTGGGCTGAGCCGCCTCCTGGATCTCCCTCCAGCCTCCTCTCTGGACAAGACGTGCCAAAGGGGAGCCCAGGTGTGGCCTTTCACCCTGGACCTCCAGCCCTGGGGTCTCCACCCCTATGTGCCGCCCTGTCCTGCTGTCCCCCGTGGATCCTGACCCCCCCTCACCTCCTGCCTCAGCCTCCCTTGGCTGCCACCCCTCTGCCCAGGCCCACGTGGCTTCATCCTGGTTCAGTCTCAGGCTGGGGCTGAGGTTTGACTGGGACCGACCTGTCCCCAGGATACAAAAGAAGCTCCTCCTTGTCCCTCAGGTGCCAGGATGCTCAAGTAGCCTTGAGGAGAAGACAGAGAGGGGGGAAAGGAGGGGGAGGGGCGGGGAGGGGAGGGGAGGGCAGGGAGAGGGCAAGGGAGGAGAAGTATTTGTTGTTCACTTTTTACTTTGAAATAATAAATTCACAGAAATCTGCAGACAGCACAGAGAGTCCCTGGGTTTTCCCCAGGGGTTACACTTTAGGCAATCATATCATAACATCAAAACCAGGAGATATCTGGGTGTGAAACACACCAGGAATCCCAGCACTTGGGAGGCCTGAGGCAGGATGTTTGAGGCCAATCTCCTCAAGTTAGTGAGTTCAAGGCCAGTTTGAACTACACAGTGAGACCCTGACTCAAATGAAAAACAACACAGGAATCACAGTGAGCCACCTGTCACTTCACCCACCTGCAGATAAGCACCATGGACATCAGGACGGAGAACAGGTCAGTCACACAGGGACCACCCCCCACCCCTTCCTCCACCCCCACCCCTGGAAACCACCCATTGTGATTTTTGTCCCTGTGCCATGCTGATGGAGTAGAATCCTACAGCATGTGGCCTTGTGGACTGCAGGCCTTGCATTTCTTTTGTTATGTTTATTCATTTGTGTGTATGTGGCATTTATTCTTAACTGTTATTTTTATATTGGTGTAAATGGAATAATTTCCACCTTTTTATTTTCAAAATTTTCATTGCTTAGGTACATGTACAACTCTCATGATAAATGTATCAGGATCTGCTACTAAATAAAATTAAATGAGAAAAAATTAACAATTGGGACCGGGGATTTAGCTCAGTGGTTCTGGCATGTGCCAGGCAAGCTCAAGGTCCCGAGTTCGATCCCTGGGAATCACATACCACAGTGAGAGGCATGGTGGCTCTTGCCTATAACCCAGCACTCGGAAGGCAGAAGCAGGAGGATTGCCTAGAGTTTGAGGCTAGCCTGAGCTGCATAGCAAGTTCAGGGACCAGCCTCAACTACAAAGCAAGGCCCTGTCTCAAAAAACAAAACAAAACAAAAAATCCCTCAATTAATTTCATATAACAATATAAAAACACAAAGTTCCTTACAAGTGTCCAAAAGTACTATATTTTATATAATGATCTTATGTCCTACTACCTTGATAATTTTCTTTTGTAGTGGTAGCATCTTTTAAAGAGGATTATGCAGAATTTTTGATATATATGTTATCTGAGAGTAAAGATAGTTTTGCTTTTTTGTTTTTTGAGATGGAGGTCTCACTATGTAGTTTAGGCTTTTTTTTTTTCTTTTTCTTTTTTTTTTTAGGTTTTTAGGTTTCTTGAGACAGGGTCTTGCTTTGTAGTTCAGGCTGGCCCTGAGGTCAGCCTCAAACTCATATCATAGCAATCCTCCTGCCTCTGCCTCCCGAGTGCTGGGATTACAGCGTGAGCCACCACACCTGGCACTGTGGTAGGTAGTACTGGTTGCTGCTGGGGTGAGTCTCCATGCCCAGTATGTTATGTGGTTACTGGGTATTGAACCCGGGCCCTTGTACTTACAAGACAGGCGCCAGAAACACTGAGCTAAATCCCCGGCCCCTAGGCTGGTTTTGAACTCACTACACAGCCCAAATTACTCTTAAAACCCAGGCACTCCTCCTGCCTCAGCCTCCCCAGTGCTCCTGTTTATTTCATCTTGTTTTGCTTTATGACACCAAGGGGTAGGAGGAGTTGACTGTGAATAGAAAGCCGCCTCTGCGTTCCTGGAGTCGCCCTGCGTCCATCCTGACTGCTCTGGCTTGCTGCTGTCTGGCTTTGTAATGTTCTCCTGAGGATTTTGGCATCTGTGTATGTGACATGTTGGTCTGCTGTTTAATGTCCTTTTCTGCCTCTGGCTTCCTAGAATAGACTGGAAAGTGTCCCTTTTCCCTGAAATTTGGAAAAAATTTAATATGATTCCTCCTTTAAGTACTTGATAAAACTTACCAGTGAAGCTATCTTGGCTGGTTTTTTTTTTTTTTTTGAGAGAGGGTCTCATTTTGTAGTTCAGGCTGGCCCGGAGCTCAGCCTTGAACTCACAGCAATCCTCCTGCCTCTGTCTCCCAAGTACTGGGAGTACATCACACCCAGCACTGTGGTATGTGATACTGATTGATGGTGGGCATGAGTTTCCATCCCTGGTATTGTTGTATGTGGTTACCAGGGATCGAACCTGGGCCCTTTCTCTTACAAGACAGGCACGGAAACCACTGAGCTAAATCCCCTGGCCTGGCTGGTCTTTTACCTATGAAAAGGTTTTAATTGCTTTAGTTGTTACAGATCTTCTTTCAATTTTCAATTCCATCTGATGTCAACTTTTGAAATTTGTGTTTTTGTAAGAATTTGTCCATTTCATCTAAGTTTTCCTTTTTTTATTCTGTTGCCATGAAGTTGTTGATAATATTCTCTTTAACTCTTTTTGGGTTTCTGCAGAGTCAGTGAAATACACTTTAATGCCTAAACTCGATCATTTCTACCAGTTTGGTTTTGCACTGTTTTTGTTATTGTTTGAGACAGCGCCTCTCTGTGTAACTCAGGCTGGCCTTGAACTTGTGATCCTCCTGTCTCAGCCTTCTGAGTGCTGGGATTACAGATATGCACCACATCAGACCATTTGTACTAATTTGTATACATTTTTTTCTGGATCACTTTTCGAAGAACTATTTTGTGGTTTCATGGCTTTTTTTCATATTCATATTTCTATCATTGATTTCTGTTGTCTTTATTATTTCCGTTCTCATGTTTGGTTGGGGTTTAATTTACTCTGATCTAGATTTTATGATGGAAACTCCTGTTAGGGATTTGATACTCTGATTTCTTCTTTTTTCCCCCCAGTACTCAGGCCTTATGCATGTTAGACAAGTGTCCCCTGTTGTGCTCTACCTGGCTCACTGCTACTTTCCTGATACAGGGTCAGAAGCCATTACTTTCACCTCAGCAAGATTGGAGTCACAATGTCTCATGCATCCCATTTTTATTTCTTTGAAGTCATCTCATTTTCCTCTAAGATTTTTCCTTTGACTAGTATGTTTTAAAACATGTTCTTTGTTTCCCAAACATTTGAGGGTGTCCTGGGTTATCTCCTGATGCTGCTCTGCGAGGCTTCAGTCTCTGAAGGGCATTGACGCTGGTTTCCCAAGAAGCCCACATGTGCTGGAGAAGGGGGTGTGGGAGCCTGTGCCGAGGTCAAGCAGGCCGTGTTGGTGACAGGGTCTCTCAGGCCTCCTGTATCCTTGCTCATTTCCCAACATGTTGTTCTATTAGCTCTTGAGGTCAGAATATTAAATTCCTAAACTAATATATTTTCTCTCAGTTCTGTCAGCTTCTGCTTCGTCATTCATACACTGTATCGTTGACACTGAACTCCTTTCTGAACTGTCCCCACTTGTCTCCAGAAGTACTGGCTGACGATAGATTCTTGTGGTACTTTGCATCGATCCCAAGGCCTTCAAGGCCTTCACATGAAGCTATCACCCAGTCCTCTTTTATTTTGAGACAACTTCTCACTAAGTGCCTAAATTGTCTGGGCTGGGCTTGAACTTAGGAGCTTCCACTTCAGCCTCCCAGAGTGATGGAATCACATACGTGTGCTACCGTGATCAGCACAAGCAGTATTGATTGACTAGTTAATATTGATTGACTGCAGCTCTGGCGATGGAATCAGGACCTGTGTGTGCTAGATAAGTGAGCTCCACCAGAAGCCCGGGTAGTTTCTTTCCTCGCTGTCATATTTATTTGGCTTCAGTAGGGCCAGCCAGGTCTCCCAGGGCTGCTGTTGACTTGTGTGACTTTTCTCACCCTGTAAATTTCCTTTTTTTTTTTTTTTTTGAGACAGGGTCTTGCTTTGTGGTTTAGGCTGGCCCTGAGCTCAGCCTCAAACTCATATCACAGCAATCCTCCTGCCTCTGCCTCTGCCTCCCGAGTGCTGGGATGACAGGCGTGAGCCACCACACCTGGCACTGTGGTATGTGGTACTGGTTGCTGCTGGGCGTGAGTCTCCATGCCCAGTATTGTATGTGGTTACTGGGGGTATCGAACCCAGCCCCTTGTGCTTGCAAGACAGGCGCTGGAACCACTGAGCTAAACCCCTGGCCCTCTCACCCTATAAATTTCAACCTATTCAAACAGTTTCTGGTTGGATCTTCATTTTAAGAAAATATATTTTTCTCATTAAAATTCTAATTAACTTTTCTTAATAAAATCTGGAAAAGCTTTGTCTTTTGACTGGAGTTTTTAGACTCCAGCCCCCACAGATGTAAGCACTGGCCAGGTTAGTGTTTATCAGGAGGTTCTCTGATTCTAGCCCAGGTGTGCTCCAGTTTGACTCAGCTCTGACTCAAGCCCAGGCCCCACGGAGGAACAACTCCAGCCCGCAGACTGGACACAATGGCCCTCCAGCCGCGGGGCTGAGAAACAACAGGGATTTTAGATCCTGAGCAGAAGCTGAGCATGGCAACACACGCCCGCGATCCCGGCACTGGGGAGGCTGAGTTAGGGGAGCCCTGAGAGTCCAAGATGGCTGGCGCTCTATAGCAAGACCCTGTCTCAACATCAGCAGCCAGGCCCCAAGGAGGAAACAGAATTCACAAATCAGAATCAAGTTGAAGCAGGATATGAAATAAACCAAGAAACATATCACAACAAGGCACATCAGGCCTGGGGATGGAGCTTAGTGGTATCGCTTCTGCCTCAGAAAGTACAAGTTCCTGAGTTCAATCACTGACTGGGGTGGGCAACCTTCCAAGGAAGAGAATCAGTCAGGCATGATGGCACAGGCCTGTAACCCAGCACTCTAGAAGGGGAGGCAGGAGGATCGCAAGTTCAAACCCCGCCTGGGCAACTTAGCTACTTAGGGAGATTCTGCCTCAAAATAAAAAAACATTTTAAAAGTGGCTATGGTGCAGCTCAGTGCAAAGACCTTGGATTCTATCCTCAGTCCTGAAATCAAACGAACAAATAAATAAAAGAGGCCACGGAATAAATAAATAAATAATAAATAAATAAATAAATAAATTTTTAAAATTTAATAAATAAATAAAAGAGGCCCCCTGAAGCCCAGCAGCATTTCTGTCATAATGCTTTCAGATGACTGTCTGCCTTTGGTCACTCTTCAGAGTGTCCATGTTGTTGGTTTGACCACATTGTTGCCAGCTTTGAGCAGCTCTGGTGAGAGCATGCTGGGGCTCTCCTGAGCAGAGCCTGGGGTCCCCAGTGCGGGGAAGATAAGAACAGAGGCTGATATTTCACAAGGTTCCCACCAGGCTTTGAGAGGAGGAACTCAGGAGGTCCCTGCTGCTCACAAACAGCAGCTGCTGCCTTCCCGGGGTGGGGGGAGCAGCCCCTGAAAGCCCAGGACACGCAGTTATCTTTGTCCCACGTACCTGCGAGAGCTTCAAGCAAGCGTAGGTGCATAGTGAGTTCAAGCCTAAACTACATAGTGAGACCTTGTTCAAATAAAAAAAGATTATCTTGTATCTTTGGTTTTCTTCTTCTAAATACCAGTAAGGGCTGGATGGGTGCTTCTGGACCTCCTTCCTCTTTCTCTGTCCTGCCTGGTGGCCAGACTTTCTGCTTCCTTGGGATAAGGATCACAGCTAGGAGAGACCTGCTAGAAGCCCCACGATGCCGCCCTCACCTGCCCTGCATTTTCTGTGTTCCAGGAGCCTGGCACCCGGGAGACTTCCTGTGCAGCTTCCAAAGTCCTGGCCCACAGTCCAGACAAATTCATTGACCCCAGTGTGGGGCACAGAAAAGGGCTGCACAGCAGGAAGGAAGAGGCTGCTCCCCACACTGGTCCATCTCTTCTTGGGGCCCTCAGCCTGGCCAGCTGAGAAGGAGTCACCACCTGCTCACCCACCTGTGGTGGCCATAGGTCATCGGAAACAAACCATGAAGCTTTCCTCACCTTCTTTACCCAAGCCCATATCCTGGTCCTGGCTCGCTCGGGGTGCAGATTTCCCCAAGCCCCGCCCTCTCCCTGTCTGCCACAGGGGGACGAGGAGGACTTGCGGATCTCCAGAGAGAAGGGGGTGTGCATGGAAAGGGCAAGTGGGCAGGAACATGGTGGGAGGAGCCAAGGGTGGCATCGTGGGGAAAGTGACAGGCTTGGGACACTGTGAAGGGTCATCGTGAATGGCAGGGGTGGGCCAGTGGGCACCGCTGGAAAGTGCCAGCCACACAGTGGGCAGGGAGGGCATGTTTACCTCTGGTTTCAGGCATGTTGATGACCCAAGTCCCTGTGTCACTAGGTGTTTACTCCTTCCAACACAGGGCTCTCTGCATCCCTTGGCTCCCCAGCACCTTCCCTCCCGGCCTCAGTCTCCCCAAAGCCAGGGCTGCCGGAACCTGGACCGTGGGAAAACTCATCTGGGGCCAAGGACCCGCCAGAGTGACCGCGCCAGCCTCGGGCTCTTGGGCGCCTGCCACACACTGGCAGCTAAACAATGCCCACCTCTGAGAAGAACCGCAGGCAATGGTCTCCATGGTGAGAGCCGTCCATGCAACTGGGCCGACTGCCTGTCCCGGGTCAACCAGGCTGTGGCGCTGGCTGTGGCTTCACCCCAAGCAGGCCCTGCCCTGAGAGCTACAGGGCCCTGGCTGGTGCTGGGGCCACCTCTTGGCTGGACAGGGCTGGGATTGGGGGGTTCTGGAAATAGCACAGTCAGGTGCACTGGCCCGGGGCCCATCACCCGCCTCCACGCTGTCCCCTCAAGGATGGCAAGGACAGGCCTGGTGTGTGCCCGGAAGGAGGCGGCCCCACCTCCAGGTTCTGAGATGTTCCAGGCAGCTGGCCAGAGCACAGCGGGCCCCTCTAGCCCCCATCTCACTTCCACAGCCTGGACACAGCTCCATCCGGCCCTACTCGTACCCACCTCCCTCTGCCTGCCTGTTCCCAACACCACCTGGGAACTTTGAGTGGGACCCAGGACTCCCCAAAGTGGTCCTTGCAAAATCTGTGTCTGCAGGGCCAGGGAGTTAGCTCAGTGGTTCTAAAGCCTGCCTGGCAAGCATGAGGGCCCAGGTTCAATTCCCGGTAACCACATATAGCAGTGCCGGGCATGGTGGCTCACGCCTGTAATCCCAGCACTCAGGAGGCAGAGGCAGGAGGATTGCTGTGATGTGAGTTTGAGGCTGAGCAAGGGCCAGCCTGAACTACAAAGCGAGACCCTGTCAAAAAGAAAAAAAAAATCTGTGTCTGCAAACCAAGACTTTGTTTTAAAAAGAAGGAAAAAAAAAAAAAAGAATAAGAAGCCATATGTGATGGTGTATAGTTGCAGTCCAGTACTCTGGGAGGCTGAAGCAGGAGGATTTTGAGTTTAAGACCAGGGCAATTTAGTGAAACCCTGTTTCAAGATTTAAAAGTAAAGTTAAAATAAATTAAAAAGAGCTGGAATGCGACTCAATGCAAGGCTCTGGGTTCAGTCTCCAGTATCACACATACTTCTACACAAGCACGCACGCACGCATACACAAGCGCACACGCGTGAGAGAAGGAAAGCACAGGAAGCAGCCCTGAATATAAAGTCTTCCTAACCCAAGCCACTCAAATGTGGAGAAGACTGGAGTCAACTGCTTGGGTCAGCCCCCGCCGGGGCCGGTGTGAGTCCTCCTTCCTGGGCACAAGGCCTGAACTGCGGGCCCTGCAGCGGGGAAGCCAGCCAGACCTTGACTGTGTCCCCAAGACACCCCTCAAGAAGCTGCCAACCCCGCTGGAGAGGGTGGTGGCCATGGCAAGGAGGTCTGGGGTCTTCGTTCCCGGGGTGGCACCGGGCTCCAGGGCTGCGGCTCAGCGGAGAAGGCCCTGCTGGGGCACAGAGCCTCCCTCGGCCCCACCCCTGCCCAGTGTTGGGGTCGGATGAAGAGGAGCCAAGCAGCTTGTAGCAAAGCAGGTTAACACTTTCGAGGGACATCTCAACTCCCGGCCTGGAAAGGTCACTGTCCTCTGAAATGTCCACATGTGCAGGTCCCTCATACGTCTGGAGCTGGGCAGAGGTACCGCTTGGTGCTGAAAAGACAGCTCCGCCGCGAGCTCAGAGCGAGCACCGGGTTGACCGATGGGGCGGGGCGCTGGCCGGCAGGGGCGGGGCGCTGGCCGGCAGGGGCGGGGCTGCGGTGACCCGGGCTGGGGCGGGCGTGCGCTGGAGTCCGGCCTGGGCTCTTGGAACAGCTGGCGGGCATCTCCTACCCCATGGCGGCCCGGGGCTGCGCGGGCCCCAGGCTGCAGACAGTGGCCTCTCATTTGGCTAGAAAGGAAACGACTCAGCCCACCTCCTTTAGGTGGGAGTCCAAGCCCGGCTTCCCCCCCCCACCCCCGCAGGGACATCCTTGGACACACCAAGGAGATGTTCCTGGGCCCCGAGCCAAGCAGCCCCACTGCTCCTCGACGACAATCTCATTTCTAAGTGTTTCATTTTGAAATAATTACTTGCCTCTAGAAGAATTGCAAAGGCTGCGGACCGTGTCAGGTTCCTGGGACAGTCTCAGGTTTCGTGCCCAGCCTCCCTTACGGCCCACTCTCCCCCAGCACCTGTGTCGAAATGTGACATCAAGTGACAGTTAGCCAAGGTGCAGACTGTTCAAATCTTCCCATTTTTTCCGATGGCACCCTTGAATTCTGGCTGTCAGGATCTCATCCAGGCTCTGAAGCATTATTCCCTCAGAGCAGGCTGCTTTCAGCCTGGTTAAATACACCCCAAAGGAAACAACCAAGTCTCAGTGGACAGCTCACATAAGACAGTCTTCCTTCAGGTGACAGACAGAGCTGTCCGGGTGGGCCGTGGCGGCACAGTGTGAAGTACATTTCACTTTGTGAGCCACCAGCCCGCCCTACCCTTTCTGCCAGTCTGACTGCTCCCGGGGCTTCGGGGGATGGATCCTACGGTGTGGATCCTTTGGTGACTGGCTTGGTTTTTTAAACACCCTGTTCTCAAGGCTTATCTCTGTGGTCCGCGACAGGATTTTGTTCTGTATCAAGGCTGTCCAATACTTTTTTGTGGGAATGGCCCGAGTACTGTGCATTCATTCTCAGGCCAGTAGATACTTGGGCCCTCTGCTGGTGGCTATTGTGAAGAATGCCAGTGTGAACACTGGGGTACAAATACCTCTTTTGGGCTGGTCGTAGAGGGGCACACCTGTAATCCGGCACTGTGGGCAGCTGAGGAAGGAGGGGCACAAGTTCAAACCCAGCCTGGACAACTTAGCAAGTTGGTGACATCCAGTCTCCAAAAAACAAAACAAAAGCAAAAATGGTGGGATGTAACTCAGTGCAAAGGCCCTGAGTTCAAGCCTCAGTTCCCAAAACACAAAGCCCAAAACTCCTGATGTCTCTTCTCCGCCTCTACTCAGTTCTTCGTGGCTTCCTCTGCAGAGGTAGGAGGCCAGGTTGCATGGCAAGTCTATTCCATGTTTTCCAGCACCGCCACTGTTTTCCATAGGGCGGCCCCGTCTTGTGCCCTCCCAGCAGGGCAGGCAGGTCCAGTGTCTCCACACCCTCAGCCGTGTACCTGTGTTTGGTTTATTCCTGGTGTGGTTGCCGTGGGTGTGGTTCGTATTGCTCTGGTGACCTGAGACGCTCAGCCCTTTCATGAGCAGATCATGCTGGAGCAGCGCCCACTAAGGTCTGGTTTATGACATGCTCAAGGTTCCGTGTGCTTCCAGTGGATTAGGGAGGTAACTGTCATGACAGATTGTCACTCATGGCCCCCAAGGAGGGGGTTGTCACTTGCAGAAGCACCGGGGAGAGAGAGGATACAGTGTGATCTTTGTGTGTGTGTGTGTGTCTGTGTATCTGTGTGTGTGTGTGGCATTAGAGACTGAGCCCAGAGCCTTCACTCTGAGCTACATCCCCAGCCCTTTTTATTGTTTAAATTTTGAGACAGGATCTCACCAAAGTGGTAAATTACCCAGGCTGAGCTCAGACTTGTGATCTTCCTGCCTCAACCTCACAGAATACTAGGATTACAGGTGTGTATCACCACACCCAGCTCACAGCCTTTATTTGTGGGTTTCCCAGAGATTTTCATGGGCAACTAAACAGCTCAATCTGCGGTTGGACAGCTGAGTCTCCCCAGTGGGCTCTGGCTGGTGCTTGTCTGGTACCTGACCCTGGGGTGATTGACGAAGGACTGTTCCTAGCTAGGACTGCTGTGGGAGACACCGGCTGCCCACACCACAGATATAGGCTTACCTAGCCTAGTGTGGTGGCACAGGTCTACAGTCTCCACAACTGGGAGGCTGAGGCAGGAGGATTGCAGGTTTGAGCCCAGTCTGGTCAAACAAGAAACTGCCACAAAATGTAAAGTAAGGAAGGAAGGGAGGGAGCGAGGGAGGAAGGGGTGGGAGTGTAGCTCAGTGCAAAGGCCCAGACTTCAATCCCAAGTGCATATAAAAAAACAAGGGGCCATTTGCAGTCTCGAGGGATAGCAGCCTTGGAAGACGCTGTGCCTGCCCAGGCCACAAGATGGCAGAGTGTTATAAACTGTCAAAAGTTTAAAAACAGTAAGCCAAGCCCTCTGCCTGTTTTAAACTGGCAGTGCTTTGGTGTAGGTGAACTACGGGCATCATTTCCGTCAGGGACTTGGCAGTGCTATCTAGGATGAAGGGTTGGCAGATATCTTCTCCTGGTTGCTGGGTTCCCCATTCCTCTCTCTGTCTATTGGTCCCCAGAAGTTTTGAGTGTGAATAAAATCCAACTTGCCCCCTTTTAAATTTTTGCCTTGAGGCTTTCCCCTTGTACCTCCTCAGACTTTAAGCTTTTCCCCTGACATTACGGCAATGGTCCATTTAGGATGGATTTTTTCACCCGGCAAAGGCAAAGGTCTGCCTTCATCCTGGACATGTAGTGTCCTGGGGTCTGGGTGCCACGTGTTCAGCGGTGCTGTTCCCCCTCCTCTGGCACCATCGTCTGCGTCCCTAACTGACCGAGTTGGTTCTCGAAATGTGGTCGTGGAATCATTGTGCCATGCCCTTATGGGAAACCAATTCACCCCAGAGTCTGGTGTTTGTATACAGTTGTTTTTATCCTCGGCCTTGCAGTTCCCGGACAAAATAGTGTTGTCTCAATCGTCGGATCAGCCCCTTTCTCCCTTCCCCTTTCACTGAATGATGTCATACATTTGTAATTCAATTAGAATCACTGTCACAGACCGCATTCCGCCCGGGGCTCCCCTGACATCCTGGCTACTTCTTTTGGAAATCTGCATACAGTGAAGGTCGCTCTTTGTGGAGTGCGGTTCAATGGCTTTGGCAAATGCCTGAAGAGCTGAGAATTCTGCATCCGCCCCCGGAACCCCACGTCTGTCTGGGTCACTCAGAGCCGCTCAGCCATCCCAGCCCTTCCCTGTGCCTCCCTCCCACATAACCCCCCAAACCAGTGTTTTTGGTGATTTCCTTTTTTAAAAAACCCACACAGTTCCCTTGAGATATAAATCATATAACACACAACTTGTCCATGTAAAATACAAGTCATAGGCTGGGGCTAGGCTCAGCCGTAGAGTGCTTGCCTACTGTGGCCCAGGCCCTAGGTCCCTCCTCAGTCCTGCAAAAAAAATAAAATACCGGTGAATAGTTTTTGGTATAACTTTTAAATTCCAACAAAATGCACATGCAAATTGCCATGATAACTGTGTCTGGCAGCACTTAGCACAGAAGCCAGGGCCTTCTGGGGCCGGGGAGTTAGCTCAGTGGTTCCAGTGCCTGTTTTGTAAGCACAAGGGCCCGGGTTCAATCCCCAGTAACCATATACAATACTGGGTGTGGAGACTCACTCCCAGCAGTAATCAGCACCACATACCATAGTGCCAGGTGTGGTGGCTTATGCCTGTAATCCTAGCACTTGGGAGGCAGAGGCAGGAGGATTGCTGTAATGTGAGTTTGAGGCTGAGCTCAGGGCCAGCCTGAACCACAAAGCGAGACCCTGTCTCAAAAAAAAAAAAAAAGAAGAAGAAGCCGGGGCCTGTGCCGCATCCCAGGACATCCCTTTTTAGTTTGAACTTGGAGACAGGGTTCACTAAGTTGCCCAGGCTGAACTCCAACTTGTGATCCTCCTACCTCAGCCTCTCAGAGTGCTGGGATGACAGGCATGAGCCACAAACCCAGTCACTACCACCATTTTTGTGGCCTCCTTTATAATCACAATGCTGTCCAATCATTGCTTCTACTTACAAAGCATTGTCACTCTCAGCCAGAGACCAGTGGTTTCTTAGAGGGTTGTCCCACACAGTTTTGGTGCTTTGTGTATACATGGAAGCTGCTATTAGTGTCAGAGATACAAGGAGGATTCTGTTTACAGGAAATTCTAAAATAAGCAGCCCTAGAGTACAGCAAAAAAAAAAAAAAAAAATCATCGCAGCAGCTCAAGGCTGCAGGGGCTTGCGTGGGAAGTTGTCCCGGCTCCAGCTGCCTCAGCGCAGCGCTGGGTGACTCAAATAAGACACATTTATTTTCTCCCTGCTGTAGATGCTGCTACATCCCAGATTAAATTGTAGCTGGTAGGGCCGGGGAGTTAGCTCAGTGGTTCCGGCGCCTGTCTTGCAAGCGCAAGGGCCCGGGTTCGATTCCCCGGTAACCACATAACAATACTGGGTGTGGAGACCCACACCCAGCAGCAACCAGTACCACATACCACAGTGCCGGGCGTGGTGGCTCACGCCTGTAATCCCAGCACTCGGGAGGCAGAGGCAGGAGG
>PVIR01020001.1:0-20786 GCA_004026965.1 Petromus typicus
TTGACTCTCTTTTTTCCTGTGTTTGCTTTGACATTTCTTAATGGCTAGAATTAGCTCTTATATCATGTTTGTGTTATTTTATTTGTAACCAGCCATCTAGCTTAGGCCTTGTCCCTGTTGATAGTTTATAAGCCCAATAACTAAAGCTTCTTTTACAGTGTGTGTGGGGGGGTCATTATGGATTATTTCACTGCTATTTCTGTTCTCTACATGTTTCTTCTTCTCCTTCCCCAAAATTTCTTATTTTTCTTTTTGTCTCTGGCTTTCATGTTCTTACTTTAAGGCCAATAGTCCTTGACTGTCTCAGGTAGGAGCACAGTACTCTTCCGTGTATTTCTTTGTTCATGGATGAGCTTGTCAAGTACCAAACGTCACTACAGGGAAATAAGTTTCTTGAAGGACACTCTCAGGATCAGGGTGCAATATCTATCCAGTTGAATCCTCTAGCTTCCTGTCCTGGAGATAAAAGGATATTTTGCCAAATTCCTAGGCAAGGGAAATATCTACTCATGTGTACTTGGTTTTATTTTTATTTTATTTTTTCTTTTTGAGACAAGCTCTTCTTCTATAGTTCAGGCTGTCCTTCAGCTTGTGACGATCCTTCTGCCCTAGCTTCCCAAATGCTAGGATTACAGGTATGCCCAATGCCGGGCAGGATGTGTGCTTTAAATGCAGCTTTTCTTGCTGCTGCCTCTTTACTGCTGCTTCCAGGGTTCCTCTGGAGTATGTTGAGCCCAGAGCCTTTTGGTTTATTTTCTTTGTTATGTTATGTGGGGAGAGGGAGAGAAGGCTTAGGAAGAACGGGGGTTCAGGGGAGTTATAACAAACTCACAGCGGTACATACTGGTCTCCTGCCTTCACCAGGGTTGGGAGGGAATGCTTGACCATGCAGGGAAAGGATGAGGATTTTCAGTCACACTGCTTCTGTTTTCAGTTATACCTTGACTTTTATCGTCTATGGCCCCTGGGTCTTGCTGAGGGCTGGGCTGGCATTGGCTCTTTGAGAAGCTTTGTGGATTTTGTTTTCTTTATGAAAAGTGTACCTGTTCTCTCTGTTCATTGTGAGTGGCACAGACCTCTTCCAAGGTTCTCTGTTTTTGGTAAAGTGATAGTACCATTAATGTTGAGCTTTCCTCTGGCTTGTGCCTTTTGCTTGATACCTGACATAGAAGCTACTTTAATGAAGTATTTAGAAAGTCTGTGCATACACTTTGACTTCTAACCACAAAGCTGATCTTCTGGCTGGGGATATAGCTCAGTGGTTCCGGCGCCTGTCTTGCAAGCTCAAGGACCCAGGTTCGATCCCCTGGTTCCCACATAATAATACTGGGCGTGGAGACTCATCCCAGCAGCAATCAGTACCACCTACCACAGTGCTGAGTGTGGTGGCTCACGCGTGTCATCCCAGCACTCGGGAGGCAGAGGCAGGAGGATTGCTGTGATGTGAGTTTGAGGCTGAGCTCAGGGCCAGCCTGAAGACCTTGTCCAAAAAAAAAAAAACAACAACAACAACAAAAAAAAAAACCCAAAGCTGATCTTCTGTGCTAGTACCAAGTCCTTTAAGAAAGATTTTACTCCTCTCTGTCCTGTTTCCTATTTCTTCTTTTCTCCCTGGCCTCATCCCATTGGTAGTTACTTTACAAAGAGAAGGGACAATGTGTGAGAAACAGAGTCAGGGAATGAGTTCGAGAAGTCTGGAGGAAAGCACAGAGCTTGGCATTGCCTCTCGGAGCTGATTCTTTGCTTGCTCCTTGTATGTAGAAGGAGTGGTCTACGCCTGGGGCCACAATGGATACAGCCAGCTGGGAAATGGGACGACCAACCAAGGCGTTGCCCCGATCCAAGTCTGCACCAACCTCTTGATCAAGCAGGTCGTGGAAGTGGCGTGTGGCTCACATCACTCGATGGCGCTGGCAGCTGATGGCGAGGTAAGTATGCTGCTGTTTATTTTGTTACGTTATGGCAAAATGCACATAAAATTTACCATCTTAACCTTTTATATTTCTATATTTTTGCAGTGCTGGGGATCAAACCTAGGGCCTGGCACACGTTAGACAAGCACTATACCTCTGAGCTGTACGCCCAGCCCTTGTCTTAACCATTTTTAGTTTTACAGTTTAGCAACATTAATACTTGCACGCTGTTATGTAATTACCGCTGTCACCTATGCATAGACAGTTTTATATTTGCAAAACCGAGACTGTATATATCACATGCTAACTTCTGATTTTCTTCTCCCCAAGTTCCTGGCAGCTATGCCTTGGTTTTGCTTTGCTCTCTGTGGCCATACCACCCTGAAGTGCCTGATCTCGTCTCATTATCTGTTTTGTTTGGCTTTTCTATTAGTATATATTTGCCATATATAATGTTTGCATTTGTCATAGGGAATTTGTACCTGTACATAATATATCTTAATTCTTTTTCCCCCATTTTCTTCTCCTCTCAACCCTTCATCCCCTTCCCACTTATAAGAGCTTTGTTTCCATTTTTTCCTTCCATTCTCTTCTGGCCATTTGAATACTTGGTTTGCATATAACTTTGACTCCTCCAGCTACTGTTACTCTATAGTATTTCTAATCTTATGACTAGTTTTTTTTTGTTTGGTATCTGCAAAATATATCTCTTTTTATAATATGTAACACTATTCTCTTCCTTTTTGAGGCTGAATACTATTTGGTTGTGTGTATAATACCGTGTTCTGTTTACCATTCCTCTGCTGAGGACACTGGGATAGCTTCTACTCGTCTATTTTGAGATTTCTCTGTAAGAACAACAATGAACCTGTTTGTATTTGTATGGTGTGGTCAGAATTATCCTTTTGTTGATGTAGAATTCAATTGTAAGACAATCGAGTCTTACATTCTTGCATTTCTCCTGCCTCAGCCTCCCCGTCTGCCAGGATTATAGAATATGCCACCACGCTCAGCTAAATTTCTACCTCTTGCATCTCATATTATTTTTTTAAGGTTTTTTTGAGACAGAGTCTCGCTTTGTGGTTCAGGCTGGCCCTGAGCTCAGCCTCAAACTCACATCACAGCAATCCTCCTGCCTCTGCCTCCCGAGTGCTGGGATTACAGGCGTAAACCACTATGCCCAGCACTGTGGTATGTGGTACTGGTTGCTGGTGGGCATGAGTCTCCATGCCCAGTATTGTATGTGGTTACTGGGGATGGAACCCAGGCCCTTGCACTTGCAAGACAGGCACCGGAACCACTGAGCTAAATCCCCGGCCCGCTCTCATATTTTTTGTGAAGACTACAGATCAGATATTTATAACGGTGTTCTGTACTTGATTTTTCTGATGACCTCATTCTTTAAGATAAAGTTTTTAATATATATAATGGTTTTGGAGAAAATAACTTTTTCCAACATTCCAGAATATATTGTACCACGTGTTCAACCCCAAATTCCTTTCTTCTCTTAATGGTTCCTTGACGTTTTCATTCTGCTTCTCCCCCACTGCCCCCTTTATCATTCTGTGCTTCTTCACCTCTGTTACTTCTGTGTGCTGGTTTTGATATTTCCTGCTTGACCATGGTTGTGGCCTCTGCTGTTTTAAGTGACCTTCCTGTCCAGTCTTTTTCTGTTCCCCCATGATTTTTGAAGCGCAAGTGACTAGGTTTTGGAGTTCTTCAGTAGGGCAGGTGATATGTGAAAAGGCCAGAAAGCTCAAGGAGATAAGACCTCATGGCAAGGTGTGCTAGAGCCAGACACAACACACAGCTTTGGGCTGAATATCCCATTTCCTGTTTCATTTCTTGATTAAGATTGAACTCCCCATTTTAAAATAAAAGATAGTGGCATTTTAAGGGAACTTGGAATATTTGAGAAGTACCTAGGGATGATTGTTGAAGGTAGACAGATCTTGCGTATTTGTACAACAAGTTGGATTTGCCCCCAGCTTGTATCCTCATCTTCAATATATGTTACTTTGAATAATACAAAGCTAGATATTCCTGGGAATACACTTAGGGAAAGTGTTACATGTTACTTCTTTTGTTCTTATGAAACAAGCCTTCCCTGTAGGTTTCATAGTTAATTTTTTTTCCTGAAGGCAGGTGAAAGGGGGTGAGAGTGGGGTCTTAACAATTCATTCAGGGCTGGAAGAAGTTATTTCCTGTACTGCCAGTGCCCCCTTCCCTAATTCATTTTTTCTAGTCACATTTGTTTAATAAGTTCAGTTGGTAATTATGGTGATTTTTTGTTTCCATCTTTATTGCTAGATTTTTTTTTTATTTTGTAAAGTTGTTTGTTTTAAACTAACTTAGCTGATCTGATTGTAGTTCTCTTTATTAAAAATCTAGTTTCCAAACGATGTCAGTTAGCAGGTCAGAACTTGGCATGAGATGCAGTTGAAGAAGAGAGCTGTCCGCTGTAGATGAATAGCAAATGAGAACAGAGAACAGACCTCACCAAGGAAAGCCTCAGTGTGCAGGTGTCGTCTCTGTAGGGACAGCCGTGTTCACCTGAGTGAGCATTAGCACCTTATGGGAGGTGCTGTAACTGTTACTTAACAGCACAACAGCCTCCGTCATCACACGAAGGCTGTGAAGACCAAGAACTGGTGACTGTCAGACAGGGAAAAGTTTAGTATGGTTAGAAAGCATTTCTGTGAAAAACAGACTACTGTTGAGCAGTTGTTGACAGCATTGTTGGTCCTTGTGTGCATATGTTTCATTTCTTACAAATGCCAGACTAAAAGTACGTATGGTTGCTGTAATTGAGAGTGTAGTGGTTATGAGCATAATGAGATGGTTGGGCGTAAGTTTCCCTTGTCCTTTTTTTTGGTTCTAGGACCCTAAGCAAGAAACCCACCTTTCTGTTTTAGTGTCCATACACAAAACTGTGTTTCAGTTTCTGCATTATTTCTCCCCATGAGTTGCTTTCTAGGATTATTGTAAGAATGAAGTAAGTGAAATGCATATGAAGCTTTTAGAACTATTGAGCACATCTAAGTACTCAGTTTTCTTTTTCTGTTCTCTTTAGGTCTTTGCTTGGGGTTATAATAACTGTGGCCAAGTGGGATCAGGCTCTACAGCAAATCAACCGACTCCGCGGAAGGTGACCAACTGCTTACATATTAAGAGGGTCGTGGGCATCGCCTGCGGCCAGACCTCATCCATGGCTGTTCTGGACAACGGTGAGGTGAGAGCTCTCCCCACTTTCTTCCACATCCTCTCCCCTTACAGTGCAGGGAGTCCATATTTCTTCATCAGAGGAAAGAGGGCTTTGTCTTGGTAGCTTCAGTGGTAGCTCATTGATCACTGAGCAACCAGGAAGTGTTTGTTCTTCAGAATAACTCCTAAAACAACTTCTGTTTGTTTACAAACTGAGTCTGTTGTGGCTAAATTTCATTTTTAATTTTTTTTACAAGGCCCATGCATTGCTTAGAGGCATCTGTAGTTTGATATAATGGAGCACAGAACTTGATATTACCTTTGTCTTCCAGTGGGA
This sequence comes from Petromus typicus, assembly GCA_004026965.1. Lineage (NCBI taxonomy): Eukaryota > Metazoa > Chordata > Mammalia > Rodentia > Petromuridae > Petromus > Petromus typicus. The sequence goes on from PVIR01020001.1 coordinate 5,455, forward strand.
AAGTTAACTGTACATTTAAAGTAGCTGACAAAGCTTTTGTAGCACTGCATACATTTTGAATGTCTCTTCACAGAAGGGAGCATCTTGCTATGTCAGAATTTTTTGTTCTATATCTCTAAAATTTCACCTTTCAGCTACCTCCCCTGTGCTCACCTTTGAGCTGAGAGTTATTTTTGTGAAATTATGTTGCAACTTTTGCTTAAATGGGCCCCTTACCGCCTCTGCCTTTTTTTTTTTTAATGTGTGTAAGCAGGTTGTATCATTCTGACTCCAGTTCATGATGGGGAGAGGATCTTGATAAACTATTGTTACAAGGTATAGTCAGACTCACAGTACATCCCTTGGCTTCTTGTCACCTTTTTTTGGGGGGGGGGGGGTCAGGAGAGTAGCCAGAAAGAACTGTATTTCCCCTTAAACTCCTTTGTCCTCTTTATATCCAAGCTCAGGCAAAATATCCTACACTCAAAGTTAAAGGAGGAAAAGCTTGCTTGTAGAGATTTCAGGCCATCCCTGGCTGGCTGTAAGGCAAAGCGGCAACAGTTCATGACAACGGAACACAGCAAGACAGCACAGCTTGGTCTGTCCCTTCTGTCTTATCCAGACTACTCAGAGCAGGTGGCACTCAGACCCCTTAATCCTAGTGCCCTGAGCCTAGCATTGCATGAGTCAGCCACACACTGTAGATTCAGTCACCTCGGAAAAAGCTCTACCTACGATTATATGAGATTGGGGGGGCATCTAGACACACCCACAACATTCTGCTCCTGCCCCCCAAAGACTCATGGACATTCCCTTATGCAACAGGCATTTACTCCATTGCTAAGAGTTGCCAAAGTCCTAACAGTTTCAACATGGCTGAAAACTCCCAGTCCAGAGTCTCCTGAGATTTAAGGCAAATTCTTAACTGCAAGTCCTCGTACAAATCAAAAGAAAGTTAAACACTTCCAACATTCCGTGGCACAAGATAGACATTACCATTCCAAAAGTTACAAACAGGTGGATACAAAGGAACAGGACCAAAGCAAGTCCCACATCCAGCAGGGCACACAGTAAATCCCACAGTTCCACTCTCAGTGTCCCCAGCGAGCTGTGGTGAGTTGTGACTCCAGAGGGCTTAGGTTTCTGTCTTGCTGCGGCGCTGCTGAGCGTTCTGGCCCTCAGGGCTTCTCTCTTGGCTAGTTCTGCTCCCTCTGTGCAGTTTTCCTTGGATGATCCACGCTCCTGGCTTCTCCAACGTCCTGGAGTCTCCGCTGCACCTTTGGCTTCACACTCACAGCTTCCCACGCTGCCCTCTCGGGAGCACACCGCCTGGCCTCCCAGGCCTTCTTCTGAAATCTGGGTGAAGCCTTTCTGACCTCACAGCTCTTGCATTGTGCATGTGCCAAAAACCAGTGCCATGTGGACGATGCCACAGCCCGCTAGCTGGAGCAGTGGCCATCTTCTGTCTCTTGTGCCTGGAGGGGCCAGTGCCTATGAAGCAGATCCTGAGGAGCAACTTCCTTAGACTGCTGCCATTCAGCGTGGTGCTCTGGGGCTTTCTTCCCAAAGCAACGCCTGTCACTTCTTGTGGTGGCTCCCAGCCGTCTGTTCTGTTCTCCTGTTCCTTCTCGGCAGTTTAGATGCTCTGTCTTTGCAGGCCACAGCTTAGTGGAGCTTCCTTTCTGGCCACACTCAGAGTTTTGAAATTTTGCTGGGTTCTTTGCTCTTGATTCTCAACGCTGATCTCAATACTGATAAAAGCCCCAACAGTAGCTATGCCACCCCCTCAATATTAGACTGTTTTGAAGTTTTTTCTGCCACATTAATTAGCCCCCATCTTTAATCTCAGTCGTGGGTAATCTCTGGACATAAGCAAAATGCACACACTTTCTACCTCAGCACAACACACATTGTCTGGAGCCCCAACAGCCGACGCAGTCCTTTTTTCCCAGCAGAAACTTCCTGGGCCTGGTCTTGACCAGCTTCTGGTCTTCTGATCCTGACCAGAACCTCCCGTACAGTACAGCCTAGGGCACCCCAGCTTTACATTTTCAGCCGGCATCTCCAAACCTTTCCAGACTCTCCCACAGGGCAGCCCCGAAGGCTCCTGAACCACATGGTTGGGTCCAGTCACAGGAGATCCCACTTCTCTCCTACCAGATTCTGTCTTAATTTTTCTTGTTGCTGAGACAAATTTAAAGAAGGAAAGATTTATTTAGCTCACAGTTTATAAAGCTTCAGTCCATAATTTGGCTGACTCCAAAGTAGGATGGCATATGGCAGAGAGGTAACAGTTCCTGACAGAACACAGCAAAGGCAACCCACCCCTGCATTTCTTAGTGCCTGAAAATTATACATGGAGAATTTTGGGGCACAGATCTTACAAGCTCAGGTGCTTTATTTACAGTCATTATTTATTTGAGGTCAACTTGGTTGACTTTAATTCCTGCTTTCTTTCTGATGACCTCAGAATTCCTTAGAATTGCCATCTAGTGTCCTTTATTCTAGTATTCTTCACTCCTTTTATTTTATTTTATTTTATTTTATTTTTGAGATAGGGTCTTGCTTTGTAGTTCAGTCTGGCCCCGAACTCACTATGTAGGCCAAGTGAACTCACTATGTACTCCTGCCTCTGTCCCCCAAGTGCTGGGATGGCAGGTGTGAACCACTATGCCTGGCATTGTGGTGTGTGGTTACCGGGGATTGAACTCAGGACCTTGTGCTTGACAGGCAGATACCGGAACCACTGAGCTAAATCCCCAGCCCACTCCTTTATTTTTTATAATGAGTTTAAAATGGATATCATGGTGTACGCCTATAATCCTAGGGAGATTATACTTGGGAGGCTGAGCAGAAGGATAGAGTGAGTATAAGGCCAGCCTGGGTTACATAGTGAGTTCAGGGCCAGCCTGAGCTATGTAGTGAGACCCCCATTTCAAAAAAGGAAAATAAAGTTTTAAAATTTGTAGTTATTTTGATAAAACAAACAAGAAATGTAAAGTAGAAGTTACACCTTTACCCCAGTCTTGTCAGTAGTATATGTTCCTTTTGGACTTTTCTTTAAACAGTTCCAGGTGTATAAATATTATTACAGTATTTCTTTCATGGGATGACTGCATTATAACTCTTCTGTAGCTTGCTGTCCCCTCCCTCACTGAACAGCATATGACTTGCTGCACTGGATTATCAATATTAATAAATATTTCATCTTAATGGCTTCCCTTGATGACCAATATCCACAGTTCTACTAATAAGACATTTCAGTTGTTTCCATTTTTTTTTCTGTTGTAAACAATGGAGCACTGATTTTTGATGTTACTATGTGCCTTTATATACTAGTGCAAGTTTCTGTATGGAGTAGATCCCCAGAAATAGAAATTTTGGAGTGAGATGCCCCATTAAAAATACTGATAGCTGTTGCTGAATTTCAGAAAGCTGATCCTCATATGTGTCTGGCAGGGGTTGAAAGTACCTTTAGTTCTGTCTCGCTAGGACCCTAAAGTCCAGCCTCCCTCTCCTCCGTCAGTGCCCTGAGAAGACCCTGTGCATCTGTCTGCAGTGCTGTGGGGCCTAGTGTCACTGCAAGTCTTAGGTTTCTAATTTGAGCTAGGCCTTGTTTTATCTTCCAGGCTAGTTCTTTTTCCTGACTCATACAGTGGCTGTTCTAAATGTCTGACCCTCCTGTGAAGCCTAGGCCAGCTGTTATTTTTAGCAACTGGTTCTTCTCCAGACATCTGAGAGACCTCCTTTGTGACTCACTTCCAGCTCCTACCCTCTTGGTCTCTGTCACTCTTCTCAGACACTTATCAGAAGTATTGTTTGCTGATGGAAGATGACATTACCTACTGAATGATCTTTTTGCATCTAGGCTATATGTTCCTGCCACCCTTTATATTTTGACCAGTGTGAGCTTTCACAAATGCAAATTTAAGTAAGTTTCTCTGTTTTGAAATATTTCAGTGGAAAACTTTTAGATTCATTCAACTTTCCAGGAGTGTTTTCTGTCACTTTTTCACTCAGCCCCCCTTTTGTCGCACCACTGTGTCAGGTGTGTCCAGTGAGGCCACCGAGTTCTCTTTCTTTTTTTTTTTTTTGAGACAAGGTCTCACTTTGTAGTTCAGGCTGGCCCTGAGCTCAGCCTCAAACTCACATCACAGCAATTCTCCTGCCTCTGCCTCCTGAGTGCTGGCGTTACAGGCGTGAGCCACCACACCCGACACTAGTATGTGGTACTGATTGCTGCTGGGCGTGAGTCTCCACGCCGGAACCACTGAGCTAAATCCCCGGCCTGAGTTCTCTTTCATGTTCACCTCTGACACATTCCGTGTCATCTGCCTCAGATGTTTCAAAAAAGGAACTCACCCTTCAGCTTACTCACCCTTCAGTGCTGCTCTAGAGAATGAGCAGGGTAAAGGATCGTCCCTAAACTTTCCCCAGAGAGGGACGCTGCTGTCTTCTGTCTCTGTAGTGCTTTGTCTCTCTTTCTGTGTGTTACAACTTTTTCTACCTGTCTGCAGACATTCTTCCTGTGTGCACCTCCTCTGTTAAAGTCTTATCGGGGACTTGTTTTAAGTACGTTTCAGTGTCCTGCTTAGTTGTTGTTCACGGCCTTCAGATTCCGCCTCTATAAAACAGGAACAAGGAACTTGCCCACAGCTCTCTAACCAGAAACTTGGAATGGGCACTTCCTCTGAGTTCTTTCGTCCCCTCCAAGGTACCTTCTGCTTGGAGATGCATTAGAGGATGATGTAGGGTAGGACCCTGGGCTGGGGCCTCTGCTGTGTCGGGCGGACTGGAGTTTTGCTTCTTACTGCAGGTCTCAGAGCTCATCTCTCTCCTTCAGGTCTATGGCTGGGGCTACAACGGCAATGGCCAGCTGGGTTTGGGAAACAACGGCAACCAGCTCACCCCCGTGAGAGTGGCGGCTTTGCACAGCGTGTGTGTGAACCAGGTACGCGTGGCAGCTCTTGCCCACTAGCCCTTGTCCATTTTCCCTGCTTGGACTGGGACAGATACTGGAGGTTTACCGTTTTTGTTATTCTTTTGTGGCAGTTGCTTGTGGTGTCACCTTTCATGTATCATGTCCTCCCTGAATCCTTTGAGAAGGAAGCCTGTGGTACTGCACAGCAGTCTTGGCAAATTAAACTGGTGGAGAAATCCAGTAGTCTAAGGATTAGCCTTTCCTAATGCTTTTTCATGTTCCAGCAAATGTCAGTCCACAACTGGTGATGAGTTGGCATTCTGCAGAGGTTGGCTGTAACCTTAAGTAGAGGTACCCCTGCCCTTCCTGTTTTCCTGGTAATGGTAACTGTTTACGTTTACTTGCAGATTGTCTGCGGCTATGCACATACTCTAGCACTAACAGATGAGGGCTTGCTCTATGCCTGGGGAGCTAACACATATGGGCAGCTAGGAACTGGCAATAAAAATAACCTGCTAAGCCCAGCACACATCATGGTGGAGAAAGAAAGGTAATTTGGCTGCGCCACGTCTTGGGACATTATGTGTGTCGTGGCCTTGGAACTGTGTGGCAGAGCTGTGTTGTTTGGCCTGATGACTCCACTGTTGATTAACATTCCTGTTTCGGACAGAATGGCTCTGAGTACCAGCCAGAGTGAGGCTGAGGTTGACTGGTCCTGTGCCATGTGGTGTTGCCCATTGCACAGGGTCCATTGCAAGGCCTGTGACCTTGTTGAAATTCAAAATGTAGTACAAACTTTCCTTTAGAGCTTACTAATCCCACTTATAAATAAATAAGACCTACATTTAAAAGGACATTGCCTGTTTAAATATTGATTTGATTTTCTGCGTACTACTAGAGTACTTGCTTAGTATCAATCGAACTGTACTATGAGGCCTCATCCATTAAGTCTTTCATGTTGACTTCTGATTATGGGACTGTGGCAAGAAGCGTACTAAAAAATGCAGCAAGTTTGCCCTTGTGTTCCTTCAGATCAGAATACCGAGTCCATGATCCCTGAACCTGTGCCTCTTGTGTGTTGTGCACTTTGGTAGGGACTGAGATACAAGGAAACGATGTCCTGAAGATACTCGTAGTATTTTTCTCTCTCCTGCGTGGGCATTCCAGATAGTCAGAACATGTGTCAGCGTCCACTCTCTCCACAAATGTGATTTGCTTTCTGAGTCTTCCTCACTGTTACTCCCGTTCTCCCCAACTCAGACTGCACATAGTGGCAGAGAGGGGTCTGGAAGGAGAACCACAGTGCTTCTGCCCTGATCTCCAGCTTCCTCAATGTGACTTCACTCTGATATCCCCAGTGATGGGCTTTTTGTTTGAGTAGTTCAAAGCATGAACTGCTTAATTACTGTATGTGGTGTGTTGAAGGTTTCTATGGTAAGAAAGTGACACGGACTTTGCTTAAAACTTTTCAGGGTGGTAGAGATCGCAGCCTGTCACTCCACGCACACATCTGCTGCCAAGACCCAGGGTGGGCACGTGTACATGTGGGGCCAGTGCCGGGGCCAGTCGGTGATCCTCCCTCACCTCACCCACTTCTCCTGCACTGACGACGTGTTCGCCTGCTTCGCCACTCCTGCCGTGTCATGGCGTCTTTTGTCTGTAGGTAAGAAGACTTTGAGCTTCATGTACCCAGGCCGAATGGCACCATCTGCTGACCAGATTCCAAGTCCAGTATGCTTGCCAGTTGTTGGCTCTTTGAGGTGCTAGAATGTTTTAGTCTCCACTCACTTTGATATTTTCTCAGTAATCATCACATTTGTTTATGTGTCACACAGACAAACACCCTGTCATGAAGTTACGTAAGAGTATGTTTAGGAAGAGTTAAGTTGTTGCTAAACTTAAAGTGAAACAAACTGAGCATGTCCTTTAAATTCATTTTATCAGCTTTATCTGTAATACTGTATATGTCAATAAATGTAATTTGAAAAGATTTAGTTCACTGTGTGGGACCTTTCCGCCATAGTATAATATATAGTATGTATAGTGTGCTCAGCTACAAGACATCTGAGCAACACATCCTGAGATGTATATATACTGCTTAACCTGGGCCCCTGTATAAAAATGCACATCTTAAAATAGCACGCAGATTCACTTTAAAACAGTGGACTGGCCTTGTTAATGTGAAGTCTGGAGAAAATGTGTCCATTGAGTGTATTTCCTAGGTGGCTTCTTTCCCTTTCAGCCACTAAAAGTCAGAAGTGTCTTTTCCTTTCAGTTATTTCAGCTGAGTGTCAGGAAGGTCACATGGTGAATTCGCACCTCTGAGGAGTATCTCTCCTCTGAGGGGAGGTATTATACTGTGGCCAGAAGGAAAGAGGTAGAAAAGTTCCTTTCAGCCCTGTGACTGGATGCAGAGGGGAAGCCGGGTGAGAACATGTGCTCTGGACGGGTGGGCACACCTCTTGGCCTCCAGACTCTGCCTGTCATAGTCGTTTCCTTTCTTTGTCTTGCAGTGAGTAGTTCAGGGAAAGACTGATTTATGAGGCATTTTCCCGCGTTCCTCCGTGGGCAGAAGACCTCTGTGTGGTGGAGTTTAGGAAAGGGTGTAGACTGAGGTCACAGGTGTTGGCAAGTGACATTTCCATGCTCATTTGTTAAGTTCTAGCCTAGGTGTTAGCACCTGTCCCTCCTCTGAGGATTGCCTCGCTGCCACTGAGTACTGAGCAACACATTTTTCTGTGCTTGATCAGCTGAGCTGTTTGGTTCAGTCACCATTTTCAGTTCTTGGCCAATCAAACTCATCTCTTGTGTCCATAGCAGCTATGTTGAGGGCCTATTAAGGACCTCTAAAATTTATTTCCCTATTAGTCATCTGCTTTTTACCTTCTTCCGTACACAGAACATTAAAGGAAGCGTTGCATGATTTGTACAGGTGTTAGAATCTACTTATACGTTCTGGGTCACAGGATCACTCATTCTTGTAAAACTGTTTACACTATGCATATGTATGTACTAAGTAAATTTACTTTCTTTCTAGGTCATGTAAAGGATTGTTGCTTGTATATTGACTTTTAGGGTTAAGAAGGATGCTGAGGTTTCACATTCTGAGGGAAAGGTTGCTGTGCTTGGGAACCTGAACACTTAGCATTATCACTTGATGTAGGCTTGTCTCTTGGATCACCTTCATTTGAACATGTTGGGCCCTTGAAACTAACCCAGAACAAAGCAGAGGTGTTCTTAGTGTGTCAAGAAAAACTGACATGTTCTTAGTCCTAGAAAAGAACACTGAAATTTTGTGTTATTGTCTCATAGATGACCATAGATCAGACTCGTTTTTTGTGTGTAAGCATGCAGGACTATATTTGGCTGCTCTAAATACTTGTTTTGTTTGTAGTTTTATTGTTGTTATTATTGTTAGTTTAAAGATGGAAGATACTTATTTTGTGAAATTGATTTGTCAAATAAGGCATGAACTCTTGAAACACCTTAAGTAGAATTATTCCCTTTGCTGTTGATTGTCTGTTGCTTGTCGTTTGGAGATCTTTCATGTCTTTCCAGTCTCCTAAGCATTCTGTACTAATACTGTGTCTGCTGCCTTCAGAGCATGAAGACTTTTTAACAGTTGCAGAGTCACTGAAGAAAGAATTTGATAGTCCAGAAACTGCTGATCTGAAGTTTCGAATTGATGGGAAATATGTTCATGTCCATAAAGCTGTTCTGAAAATCAGGTATTTTTGTATGAGCTTATTGTAGATCATTTGCCTACCATGTATAAGGCCTGGGTTTGATCTCTAGCACTGGGGCGGGGGCCGGGGTGCAAAATACAAAATGTTGTTAGTGAATGTTAGTATGTCTCCTCTTTCATTGTTAAAGATTTATTTTTCTCAAGCAGAAAGACTATAGTTGGGAATGCTAGGATTTTAGCCAGCAGAATCCTCTAATTCTCAACTAAAGGAAAGTTCTTTAGATAGAGAAAATGGCAAGAGTTCTTGGTATAAATGGGAGGGAATAACTGTTCCCTGAAGTTGCTGCTGTAAGAAAGAGGTATATAAAAATCAGTCCATTAAGCTGGATATTTACAAGTCTTCTTAAAGCTCTAGTTGGAGCCTATTGTGCAAAGAATCCTTTTTAAAGGGACTAAAAAGCCATCTGTCACTCATTGCCTAAGGTAGTAAAGAACTGAATTGCAGTCGTAGTTGCTGGGAGATGAACAGGAAATGCGTCTCTGTGACCTTGTGGTCAGCTCATCTGTTTTTTTTTTACGTGTAGTTTCTGACTACTATTGTGTACAGTACTCTTTGCTTAGACAACTGTTTCTTCTTCTCAGGTGGAATAATTATATAACTAGAGACATTCTTCTAATATTTTGAATGGATTTTGAAAATATGTCTCTCTTTGTACTCATTTTGAATGAATTTGAACAGATTTAAAAAATGCATTCTATTTTAAAAATATATTTTAAGGAAAACCAATATTCAGGAATCTTCCTCATGTTCGTGGATTTGTTCATGTAAATACAGTAAAAAAAAAAAAAAAAAAGGTCTGCTTGGATTTTCTTGAAGTAAAGACAGTCCTAGTGAATGTGTTTTACAAAGAAGTTTGTGACAGGCTTGGGAGGAAAGGCAAAGGGGCAGGCCAAGCAAAGGAACGGGTGACATGATGGCTGCTCAGAGATGGGTGAGAAAGGAAGGGACGTCTTGGCAGAGAATGGAACGAATTCAGCTTAGCACTCTGGGTGACATACCAGTTTAAAAAACTGATTGATTACATCAAACAAAAACAGATGAATAATATGAGTGAACTAATAGTCAAAAATTGTAACACTCACTGAATTTTTCTCATTTTAGTATTTTTGTTGTTGCTGTTATTTTTGGTCCTAGAGGTTGAGCCAGGGTCTAGGGTTTTGTATTTGGTATAAAAATATCCTGTTGCTGAACTATGTCCTCAGCCCTAGTTTTGTGTTTAAAATGCAATTCTTTGTACTTTTTTGGGGGGGCTAAAGCCACTGTAATCAGAGTGGGGACTATCAAATGCAAATTGCATGCTGTTGAAGTGGTAGGTACATCTGGGTTGTAAATGTAATTCTTAATATTTACTAAGAGATACCAGAAATGAAAGGTGATAAACCCCTGCAGAAAGGATGTTTTGTGCTAACCCAAAAACAGTGTAAAGGATACCTGTACTATCGGTTTATTTGACTTCCGTCATGTGTGTTAGGTAACAAACATTTGTTTCTTGTAGGTGTGAGCACTTCCGATCCATGTTCCAATCTTACTGGAACGAGGACATGAAGGAGGTGATAGAGATAGACCAGTTTTCCTACCCTGTGTATCGTGCCTTTCTCCAGTACCTCTACACAGACACAGTGGATCTGCCGCCTGAAGATGCGATAGGTACCACAGCTGTGTTGGGATTCGCCACGCCCTGTGTTCAGAATATTATCTCCTCACAAAAATATTCTTCATAGACTGGGGATATGGCTGAGTGCTTCTGGCATCTGCCTGGCAAGCACAAGGTCCCGAGTTCAATCTGCAGTACCATATACCACAGTGCTGGGCATGGTGGCTCACACCTGTAATCCCAGCACTTGGGAGGCAGAGGCAGGAGGATTGCTGTGAGTTTGAGACTGGCCTGGGCTACATAGTGAGCTCAGGACCAGCCTGAACCACAAAGTGAGACCTTGTCTCAAAAACTTAAAAAAAAAAAAAACTCTTCAAGTTCTTCCTGTAGTGAAGTAAATGTGAACTTTCAGATATTTTGGCTTTTGTATGGTTTTTAAAATAAATGTAAATACAGTACTAGATAGTTACGGTTAATACTTAAGAACAAAATTAATGATTATAGATTTAATTCCAGTGTATTACTGATGGGTTTAGTATTTTAGAAACAAAATGAAGGACATTTTATTTTTTCTTCCTTTGTACCGTAGAAGAAATTGTATAAAAAAGAAGATGTTTATGGAGGTGAGAAAGGGAACAAAAAAGTATATTTATTCAAATTCAAATATTTGCTGAGACACTTCTAACTAATCTATATAACTCTTCACCAAGATGAGTGTGTATATTCATAAATCACAGGAAGTTACCATCAGTGGATTAAAACTTGTACACTTCCTACTTCCAGGTCTTTTGGATTTGGCGACATCTTACTGTGAAAACAGACTGAAAAAACTCTGTCAGCACATTATCAAGCGCGGAATTACTGTGGAGAATGCATTTTCGTTATTCTCTGCCGCGGTCAGATACGATGCAGAGGTAACCTAACTGGCCACGCAAATCCAAACCCCACACCTCACCCTGGCTCTTCTCTTTCTCTCCCGTTGACACAGGAAGTTGATGAGCAGCTCTCTTTTTAGGGCTCAGTGAATCAGCTAATCTTTAAAAAATGACATCTGACCTTTCTTGTATCCTCTGTTTCAAAGATGATTGTTCCTCTACTTCTGTTTTTAACTAGATAAGGACCTAATAGCCTGAAGGCACAACTTCTGCCGGTTGGACCATGAAGTGCAGCATCCAGCTATACCGGATGCTTGCTTTAGTTTCTAGTCTTTCTCATTGTCAGCATGGCTGTCAAGACCTGCTTGGCTCTCTGTCTCCCAGTTCTACCATGTCAGAAGCGCAGGCGGCTGCATGGTTTATATCTATGTGAACTCTGGAATTTTCTCATTGTCTGATTATAACTCACAGTTACTATGTTAGAGCTTCGGTAGACCTCTTTTTGTTTGTTCCTTACACTAGATTGAGTTATAGATTCTCAGATCTGTAGAATCTATGAATTATTGGGATTGGGCGAGTCTGAAAGTTCTAGAGGGGTATTTTCTTGAAGTTTAGAAGCAGATCATTAGATTGTAAGCTCCTCTGAGCAGGAACTCGACCTTGTTATCTTTGACCTGTAGTGTGTGGGATGTATTAGGCACGTGATGGTAAATGTTTGTTCAGCTCAGTGAAGATGGTACCACCTGTAGGATGGAGTAAGGATCATTCATGAACTGATCACTGGTATGGCCAGTTTTACAAATTGGCACAAATAGCTAGCTAAGATTAAATGATACAGCTAGCCCTGTTGTATATATTTTGAAATTTGACAAAGTAGAATGCCTGGTGTCAGGGAATTTATCAGAGCACTGCTCTCTGGCCTTTAAAGTATAATGAGGACAAATATCTGTTACACTTAAGGACTGACCATTATGTTTTGTATATCTGAAATGGTTCTATTTTTGTCTGGTTACATTATGGATATAAATATTTGATAAGATCAAATATAGCTGACTCTGATGCCTGACAACAGATGGAAGATGATCAAAGTAAATTGTTTCTAATAGAAAATGGAGATATAGATTTTTTTTTCTTACCCTTCCTTTGACACGTTAGAAATACAATTTTTAAGATATCGTTTCCATCCAAGGATGCCATTTTAAATCGGGTCGATGCCTTTTCTCTCCATTTGGTGATTGATTCCAGAACCTTCCCTGTGTCTTTGTCCTCCATGTTCAAGATCTCCACACCCTGGACTTAGGACCTTGCTAAATTACACCAGGCACAACAATCTAGGTAACGGCCAACTTCTCCATCCTATTTGTTGCAGAGTTCTTCACCATCAGTTAAAAATTTACTCTAAAAAATTTACAGAGAAGCCTTATACCTTATGACAGCTGACTGTTTCCTTTGCTAGTGTTTACTATTAACACATTAAAAATTGTTACTTTAGAGAGAATACAGATACACTGTGTGTGATTCCCTGGAGCCTGGCACAGTGTGGGTGGAGAGTCAGTACTCAATATATGTTGAAGGGGGCCAGGGATTTAGCTTAGTGTTTCCATCACTTGCCTTGTAAGCACATGGGCTGGGTTCCGGCACCTGTCTTGCAAGCCTAAGGGCCTGGGTTCGATCCCTGGTAACCACATACAATACTGGGTGTGGAGACTCACCCCAGCAGCAACCAGTACCACATGCCACAGTGCCAGGCGTGGTGGCTCACACCTGTAATCCCAGTACTCGGGAGGAAGAGGCAGGAGGATTGCTGTGAGTTTGAGGCTGAGCTCAGGGCTAGCCTGAAGTACAAAGTTAGTCCCTGTCTCAAAAAAATTTTTTAAATAATAAATAATAAATCAATAAACAAGTGTATATATGTATGTATGTATGTATGTTGAATTAGGCTGAAATGTAGATCAGTGGTGGAGCTAGTAGTGGACTAGCATATGTGAGGCTCTTGGGTTCAATCCCCAGGACAACAAAAAATAAAATAAAAAAGCCCCATATATATGCCAAATTAAATGAGTGTATTTATAACACCACCAAAGGATATTTTTTCAAAAGAATATTTAAAACTTAAAATCCCCCAGTACTACACATTCAGTGTAGAAAAAGATAATAGAAGATGAGATCAAAAGCATTGCTTCTTTCTGTGGTATAATTTTTAGGTTCTAATATGAGCTATACAAATGATGTACTTTTATATTTTATTTCTTTAATACTTAGAATGTAGTAAGTGAATAGTATTTGGAATACAAAAGTCAAACTTACTTGTATGCATTAGTTCATTGGAAGTTACATTATAGTCACATTAGTTGTAAAAATTAAAATTTCAGAAATTCAGTGTGGGAATACTAGATGATTTTGCCTGGGTCAAATATTAGGAAGCTGGAAACTATCTGCTTCTTTTTTCTATGATGTTATCATAGAAAACCTCACCCCCTTTTGAATAATTTTGAAGCAAATATCCATAAGAAATTATAGACTCAATAGTTACAAAGATTTTAAAAAACAGTTGTAGGGTCCTTGCATTCTGAATACATTATTAAACTTTCTATAAGTTTTATAAAGAAAAATTTAAAAGAGTGCTTAAGTAGTTCTCCAGTAAAGACTTGGATAAATATTGACATTAAGGGAGAAAATGGGAATAAAATGTAGTTTCAGGATAGTTCAGTAGCACAGGATAAAACTTTTTGAAATTCTCCTATTTATACTGATCTTTTTCAGTAAATTTTTATTTCTTATGTAGAGAATTTTCCACAAAACCTTACTTGCTGAGAAACTTAAATCTTAATGATTTTGCTTTTGGGGGGGAAGCAATAAATAAGAGTCCAGGAAAATAATTTGAAAACTGCTTTTTGACATGATTATTATAAAGCTGTGCATTAAAATTAGACAGTCAAAAAGATTTTTCTTCTTTTAGAAGAACTTTTCCCTGATGACTAGGCCATGAAATCTTTGCTTAGTCAGAGAAAACATCTTTACTTTTTTTTTTTTTTTTTTTTTTTTGAGACAGGGTCTCACTTTGTAGTTCAGGCTGGCCCTGAGCTCTCTCTGTAGCCTAGGCCAGCCTCAAACTCAAAGCAGTCCTCCTGCCTCAGCCTCCCACGTGCTGGGATTACTGGCATGAGCCACCACGCCCAGCACTGTGGTATGTGGCTCTGATTGCTCGTGGGTGTGGGTCTCCACGCCTAGCATTGTGGTATGTAGTTACCAGGGATCAAACTCCTAACCTTACACTTGCAAGGCAGGTGCCAGAACCACTGAGCTAATCCCCGGCCCAGCACGTTTACTTTTTCCCATATGATAAGACATTTAGATTCTGAAGCACATATCCAACACTCATATTGAGCTCCAGTGTACCTGACATACTATAAAGTGAACTGTAAACTTCAGGGTTTTGGGGTTTTGTTTTTTATTTAATAGATTTGTGTGGTTGTGATCTTTTGACATCCTGACTATATCACAAGGGTGTAAGTGGCAAAGAGCAACGTGTCTCACCCCGGCCAGGTGGTCCTCCAGGAAGTGTTAACGTTCAGCTGTTGTTTTGCTGTGGAATTTTAGGACTAGGTAGGATTCCTAAGGTTGCATTGATACTTTTAAAAAGAAGATTAAGTCCACCAATCATCTGTATTTTGTTACTAAAGAAAATCTGTGAAGAGATTTTCTACATATGTATGTATAATGATTGTTAATACTTTAAATGTTAAAGATTAGGAAATAATTATAAATTATCTCATTTTTCTTCTTTTTGAGATGAGGTTTCCTTATGTAGTTGAGGTTAATCTTGAACTGGAGGTGATCATCCTGCCTCATAATTACAGGGGTACACCACCAAGTCCAGCTAAATTACTTCAGAATAGGATTTTTTAAAAAAAACTGGGGATTAAACTGAAGACCTCAAGCTTGCCAGACAGGTGCTGTGCTATTGAGCTACATCCTCGCCCCTAAAATATCAATCTTTATATAGTAAGTTTAACAATTTGTTTCAGAACTACTTGGTAAAAATTTCACCACAGAATGTTACAGTTTCTAATACCAAGAAGACTGTATCAGACTCCTTGTTTCCTATTCCATAGATCTTAAGAAGAGTCTTTTTGTTATGAACTTTTTACTTCACCAACTAAATTCTATTTCCTCTACTTTCATTCTCTTGTGAACCTTTTTTTAAAATTTTTAAA